>LLKO01000060.1:0-14746 GCA_001513895.1 Graphilbum fragrans
GGGGGGGGTGGGTGTAGAGGAGGGTAGCCTAACAAAATAGAGCTCTTCCAGGGATTCATCCACTAAAAGCTAAGGTAAAAGGTAACGCAGCATTGAGTGAGATACCTTATCGAAGGGGTGCTGTGCACGAGTACGATGTACAGAGAGAGGTAGAGCGTAGCCGTGGCTCATCACACTCTGCGTAGTGAAATGGGGAGGGGAGTTTAGTGTCCAGACTCGAGACATTTGGTAAGAAAGAAGATAGTCATGTACAAACTGCGACACCTGTGTCCATATACATATATTGTTGGGAGAGTCCCGGAAAGAAAGAAGTACTACTACCAGTATTTGGCGTCGATGTACAAGTACTCCGTCCGAGTAGCTCGACTAGGAACGGCAACCTAACAAGGATACCCACTCTTACCCTTATTTGGAGGGCCCCGGCGGATCAACCACTATGTTAGGGGGGAGCTGACCTGGTTCGGGGTGGCGGCTGGCGGCCTGTACATACGGAGTACACTACACAGTCGTGGCATCGGTGCTTTTTGTTCAGGACTCTCGTAGCACCTAATTTTGGCATGTTCCCCGTGCGGATTCCTAGTTTCTGTTGCACCAAATGCAATCCAAAGCCTTGCCTGACTAGGATTACTAGGTTTGGTAGCACTGCGTTCTCGAGTGTGTTCGTTGAAAAACGCATGTGCAAGGGCCTCAATTAGACGCCAGGCAGATCATAATTATCTTATTCCTGTCATCAGTATGCAGATGTGCATACTCGTATGGTGCTTTCGTGCGGGGATTTTGCGCTGCGTACGCCGCTCGAGGCCTAATTGAAGCCCGTCTAACTGAAATTGGCTCGAGGGTCTTGACCACACTGGCTCTCCCAGAAAATCAACCATCTACGAAGCGGTCACGGAGTACTTTTGGGGGCTGGGTGCTGTCTTAGGTATGTCACTGCTCACTGCTTCCGGTGACTTGAAACGACAGTCTAGGTGCGTAGCCTTCGCCTTGGGCCTAGCAAACGCCACAGTGACTCATGGAAAGATAACGGCTGATTCGTTGCTGTCGGCCCTCCGTAGCTACTTGCGCCGTTGTGCAGAGTACGTACATGATGCGTCCTGAATATTCGTACCACCTGCTTAATGGTCTAATTTTTATTTTATTCATGGCAAATGCTCAGTTGTTCTGGCGGGTGATGCTATGGAAGCAAGCCAAAGCTAGAAGAAGGCGTATCTTCCTCGTCTATCGTGGTATCGCGTGTGGAGGCAGCTCTGAACCCCGCGCCTGCCAAGGAGAAGCGGTGACCATTAGTGATTAGTGATAGTGACCAGGGCCAGGGCCAGAGCCATAATAGGCCAGTTTTGAGGTGACGAGAGTGGGAAAAGATAAACTAACCCTGATAGGTAAGTATGTACCTCTCTTGTCTACCATTTCATTTCTAGTTTCCAAGTACCGCCCTAACAGGTAGCTTGACTAAGTAGTTGTATGATTTAATGTGTTTTTTCTTATTCTTCTGGTACTTGTGGTAGGTAGCATGCGCTCGGGCACAGTTTGTTTTGGACAGATGCCTAAACCTTTTGACAGAGGCATCTATAGGAAGACTCATTTAAATGCCGCTGACGCCTACTACAGACCGATGGCTTAAATGCCTCGCTCTCGCTATATGCATGCCCTTAAAGCACGCAACATAGCCCGATAGCCTAGAAAGTGGGCGTGCTCTCTCGGGCTGCTAACAAGTGCCCAAGAACCCAAGAAAGGGAAACAATAGCCTCAGTGGTAGAAGTCTACGGCCCGCTTGTACTTTTGCATACCAAATAGAACAGTCCTCTTTTGCACACCACATTCTCTTCTTCTTTCTGAAGAAGAATACATGGCCCCAGATGCAGAGTTTTCTCGTTGTGACAACCGGCACTTGAAACCGTTGACTTTCCAGGACGTACTTAGAGCGTGATTCAGCACGTGACTGTACAACAGACTAGGTCATGTGACACAGCGTCCAGACTTGATGCCTAAGGCAGTCAAACCGTATCGTCACTTTATTTCGAGGCGGCTAACGGTTGGATGGAAGTGTCAGAGTAACAAGCCCGTGACTTATTCCTCCCCAAGCAAATGTCCTGGACTCCTACACACCAAAACGAGGGCCGGCCACGTCACAGCGGCCGTTGCTGCCTGCGACATGAATCTCCCTCTTTATCTCGTCCATCAGTCTCGGCCTCTTTCCCAACGACGGTTCACTCATGGAAAGCCGATCACGAAAGCGACTGCTTGCCGACGGCCGGTCACGATCCGACACCGAACCTGCAGCAAAGAAGACAAAAACACGCAGCGAAGGTGAACTCGAGGCTTGACTGTCTTGGATATACCCCTCCGAGTTCTGGGACAGGCTCTCCCAGGTTAGCCTGACACGAAAAGCCGTCGCAGAACACAGTCGTCGCAACCGTTGCAACCGTCTCCGTCTTCAGAACCATCCGTCTTCAGCTCGGTCTGGGCCTCGAGAACGAGTCGAAAATTTAGTGAATGCTTTCACTGCTATAGAGCTTGCTCGATTCGCGAAGCACGGCGGCCCAGATTTATCTGATCTTCGTGGGGTGAGGTTATTATGACTATGAGATGCTTAGTTTTATTTACACTAACGAGGCCTACTTAGCATCCGACAATAAATCGTCAACCATCTATAGACTCTAACCGATCTTCGCGTAGCCGGGCGTCGAAGTCCACCGACCCAGCCTCAACCCTTCCTACCTCAACGTCCAAGACAACTAAGACTAAAAAGTCGACGCCATACAACCGCGACTTTGAAGCGCATTTAACCGACCATCACATTCACCCTGTGTACTCCTCACAAAAGCCAAATTTGAATGAGACTATGGTTGCTATGGCTGTACCTAGACCGTCTCTCTCGCCCTCCAATTTTTCCGACAATGCATTTAAAGCATTTCAGCAAAGCAATGCTCGGGCCAAAGACCAAGACGATGTGTTGGCCAACGTGATGCCGACCATTCTCGGCCCTCAACATACCCTCGCGGTGGCCCGCAACACAGTGTTTGAGAACCTCGAACCGTTGACAGACGGAACAATCGTTGCGCCTAAGCCAGACATCTACTATGGCGCACACCCCGAAGAGTTAGCTCGATCGGTTCGTAACGAACTAGCCCATCACATTATACCATCGACCATGCAAGACAAGCCCTTAGCACCCAACTTTCTTGTCGAGGTGAAAGGGCCTGATGGCAGTGGAGCTGTAGTGACACGACAAGTTCGTTATGACGGGGCGATTGGCACGCGCGCTATGCATAGCCTGCAGAACTATGGGGAAGAAGAACCGAAGTACGACGACCAGGTATACACGTATAGTTCAACTTATCATGGTGGTACTGGCACGCTTCAACTGTACGCTCACCACCTCACGGCGCCGACCGATGAAAAAGATCGCCCTGAGTACCATATGACCCAGGTTGATACGTGGGGCATGACTGGTAATATCGACAGTTTTCGACGTGGGGCGACTGCTTTTAGAAATGTTCGAGATTTGGCGAAACAACACCGGGACAGCTTTATTCAAGCAGCAAACACGAAAGCATCTCGACCCAAAGCGCAAAACACCATTCTTGAAGAAGGCAACTTGACGACAGATTCTTCTGAGTGGTGGAATGACGATAACGAACTCCAACAATCCATCGGCGCGGCCGAGGGGTACGACTTTGAGAACGATGATGAAGCAGCAACCACTATCTATCTACGGAGGGTGGTTCAGAGGATCTAAGTCAGGGCTTTGTGGCTCTCGGCGATACCCCAGCCTTGAATTTCACATCGATTAGCAGCGCTAAGCATGCGAGACAGTCTACCAGCCCACCCTCCCATTCGAAGGGAAGTCGATCGTCCAAGAGTCAAAAGCGGTCGAGGAAAAAACATGCAGCAGAGGCGTTCGCTGGAACAACAAGCAGCCGGGACCAATTGATGCTTGGGAAGGCACATATTAGTGTAAACGAGATGTACGGCCTCTACAATTCGTTCTTAAGAAATAGGGCACACGGTAATTTGGATTTTTGGTTATGTATGTTTGCCACAGCACAATGCAATGTAGTCTAATTTATGAGCAACATCTGTGTCGTCATTGCGTAAGTTTCAGTAGCACAATAAATACACGGTCTAAAGCAGAACATTCTTCACATCAATTCAATGTGTCGGCAGGAGGGGGAAATGTACAACTTCACAAAGACTCGTAGAAAGGAAAAGAACAGCTCATAAAGGCAAAGTAGGTGAAAAGAAAGAAAAAATATATGCAAGAGAGCAGGCAGGGCATATGTCGGATAATAGCAGCGGATTCTATCTTGTTCCAAACTCCGTCATGTTTTTTAATGGCCCTATTTATGGCATTTTCATCGCTTAACGTAAAGCCTCACGCACTCGACGTATGCCGCAAAGGCAGCGTTGCGCAAGCCCGTGGGTTTTGCAAGAAAATGACATGCTCTACCTCCAGTACTCCAAATGCTGTGGAATATGCCCTGAATTGACCCAAGGTCCTGTCGCCATAATTGGAGGAGTCGCAGAAGGACCCGTAAGCACGCCGCTGTCGGGTTGTTTGTGGACGTTGAAGGACCCTAGTAGGGGGTCCGAAGCTACTCGTCCAGCATTGTCTTGCTCCATATTAAGCGCAAATTGCCTTCTTTCAGATCACTCGTCACTCTTTTTCTAAAAGATAACTCACCGACATGGACAAGCACCATGTCGTTCATTCTATGGAAACTTCTGAGGATAGTGTCGGAGCACTTGGGGGGGCAAATTCTTACAGATTTGACTACTATGATTTAGGGAACGGTTTCTAGAGTCCAAGAACCTCGGTATGAGATTGTGACGCAAATTCAGTCAGCTTAAGGTCCAGACATGAGCACTGAGTTAGATCTTGGGACATCGAACCCTAGGGCCTGTGCAAGAAGCTTCATCAAGTTGTTTGGAGAAGACGGACCGGGCATAGGCTTTGTGGTAGCTACTGGCCTTCTGGTCGCCTGTTTTTTTTTTCTTCAGAAGTTGCCATTCTTGTTCACTGCGCCTCGATGTACAGTTTATTTTGATTAGAATGCCGAAGATGGCACAGTTTTGACCCGACAATGAAAGCACATGCTGAGGGTGATTACAGGTGACCTAGTGGGTTCATAGGCCACCATCAGAATGAGAGGAGCTACCCGTTAAAACCGAGGTGCCGCCTCTCGATTCTGGCTAGGTCGTAATTTTTATTTTATTTTCAGTTTTATTCTACATGTCCAGGGACATATCTCGATCCTTAAAAATGTGTTTCGCCATGGTTCTCTCCAGATATTTCCTTGTAGGGGCTTCTTCTAGCGCATTCGGGGCAATTCCTATCATGGAATGAGAGCAATGGTATAGTTATGTGGCTATTAAACAGAAGAGGCATTAAGTCTCACCGAGAAGGGGTGATGCTGTCTTATTCTATGACTAAACCTTGTAAACATGAACCAATCAAGATGTGATGTAGCGGTGAACAAGACAGAGCTCTATATCTGTCTGTCTTATCTTCGTTCCGGGGCGTTGAGTGCTGGTGTGCTGGCCATTCTAGGTGAGTCTGGCTTTTCCTTCTCTATGGCGGCAGCCCCTTGGTCGTTGATGTTCATTAGGTGCACTGGACGGGCGTTGAAGTGGATGAATGCTATGTAAGTATCAGAGGAACGGGAATTCTGAGATCGAAGGGAAGATCAAAGGCAATTCGGGTGGTAGATGTCAGGTGAATTGGCGCAGCGTAGAAAACGGCTACAACAGAATCCTCTCTGTTTCGCACCAGAAGAGCTCTCACCTGATGTTCTAATACCGCCAACGTGGATAAATTTGGGAGTAAAAACACAGATGGCGTCTACAAGAAATGAAAGACGATCAGTGCCCTAGAATCTTGGGGGCCTGTAATACAATATACCAAGGTATACATGTATCTTACGAGTAAGGGGCCGTATCAAGCATATCTGCCGCCTGCTGCATCCGGAAGCGAGAGGACAAGTTGGACTGCTGCAACATGACTAGCGTAATGGAAACATACCCATTATAGCAAGCACGAGTCTCGACTCCTTTGATGATGGCACTCAGAAATGGCAGTAAGGATGGAGCTTGTGGGCAGGTCCGTATGCAACAGGCCCTTCTTACGGAGTAAATCCTCCGTGAAAGTTCGGCTTGGCCATGAGAGGGACGCATTCGACATTCGAGTATGTACTAATACTACCTAGAGGTCCATATACACGTACAGAGGCACGGAAAATGGATATCAATGAGTAACAGTACATGCTACGGAGTACAGGTCTATATCTATACCTGTCACAAGGTCACTAGCGCATAGTAGACACGCCTGTCACCCTTCGAAGGGGACGCGCCTTCCGTAGCAACTCCGTTCCTCGGGGCAGTAAGGTATTAGCTATGGGCCATGGGCCACTTGGATACGCAGCAAGAAGACGAGTCCAACAATAGCCGTGCTATGAGCAGGTATATGTGGAAGCTGCTGACAACCGCTCCTTCTCCGTCACAAATAGCCAAGTATGTAGACAACGAATTACCCTGTATTTGAGGGGATGGCCAAGTCACTGTACCTCTAGAAGGGCTCATGCGTATCTGGCGAGACTGCGGACAGAAAATTCTCAAAGGAGAAGATCCTGTAATGACACTGTCAGCACTTTGTCAGAGGATACGGAAAGATACCTAGCAAGGTTGGTGTATAGCACAACATCAGATGCATTCTTCGTAAACTCAAGCTTGGTCTGAATCTCTGGCCTGTAGCAAGCGAGCATGGAGAAATCATAGTAATGTCCTGAGTACGACCGGCAAGCATTTCTAGATGTTGAGACTGGAATGGATGCAACCGGAACCTGCAGTCATGGGCTTGACCACTCCGTAGGTTGTTCAAGATCGCGGTCCAAGTGAATCTGCCCCGTCCAAGTCTACACTAGGATGATGTGGAAATTTCGACATGCTTTCATTCTCTTGTACATGGGACAACCGAATGCCAGTCATCTGTAAGCGTGGGAAGGCCTCTCTGCCACAAGTAGATATACCAGTGACTGGCTGCCAGTTGTTTGCGGAACAAGGTGTCTCTACTTTCGAGCCCGTCACGCTGAAACGATAGAGCCGAGAATTTTAGCGATGGGATTCATGGGTGCTTCTCAAATGCGCTCTTTCTTCGCTGAATTATGTGGTGCAATAAAGCCAGGAAGTTACGTCTGCCTGCAGATACTCTCGTGGAAGTGTCAAGGGAATCCATCATGACGTGCGCACTTTCCTTCTGAGTTGTAATGGTGATGTACATGTACAGGTGAAGAGCAGTTGACTATAAACGTATCTTAGTGTCTATACTTTGACAGCGTCAGCTTTCTCTTCCTTGTGCTAGGGCTCTAGGAATATTGAGTCCAATGAGACAGACTAGCTGACTGATTTCGACATGCGCTCCTTCCGTTATAAGTGAAAAGTAATGAACATGTGTGGATGGCCGCTGTCTGTAAGCCGCGCCAAGTGCCTCTGGTGTGGAAGTCGGATGATTTTATATCCTCCATCTCCATGTCGAGAGCAGCGAGATAGTGGTGATAATATCAGAGACGGCTAACCGGGAAGATTTTGACAAGCGTTCCTTCATTCTAGTTCTGTGATGCACAAGCATATGGTGTATAGGTACGGTTGATTGTTGTCGCTTGCGAGATTGGTGAGGCCGCTCTATTTTGCAAAAGCCACGCTTGTCTTGCTCGCTCTCCTTCCCCTAGCCGTTCAAGAGGATGAAACGACGGCAGAGTATCTAATGTGGAGGTTTGCAAGCCTCTGAAATTTTCCTTCGTTGGCCATGTCGGTGTCGATCCCGCTTCGTGTATTTCCATGACCCCGAATCCAGTAGCTTCTTGTCTCGGCGGCTGGGACGCACTTTCCTCCGCAAGGTAGATGGCGGTTGCTACCCAGCAATCTCGATCGTATTTATTCGCAAAGATTTCGAATCTCGGAGGGTAGGACGGTGTGCCTGTACAAGTTCATGTGCCTTGTTTGTTAGCATGGCCTGGTATCTCTACCTTCTGATGGGGATCTTATTAGTATCGCACACGTACCCTCCTCAATGTAGTCGCTGCAGCCAAGTGTAGTGTTGAGAGCCCGTTGCCAAACATAGGCGGGCAAGTAGACAAGTAGACAAGTAGGCGAGAGCTAGGGCCGGCCTGTAGGTAGCCAAAATAATATGACAGGATGCCTCAAACCGGAGACTCGTTTGGGTTTTTGCTGTTGATCGATGGTGTTCTTCATGATTTTGATGAATGCTGCTTGCAAACGAATTGGGCTGTCAACGGTTCTGGTAGGGAGTCGGGCGGTGATGCTAGAGCAGGGAATATTCAATTTCGCGAATCCGTATGAAATGTTGCATTGTTTTAGAGCTGCGTGTGGTCAGCACCAAGATCAAAATTCCATGCAAGATACATGCGGATGTGCCTCATAGATATGGGGTGGTGGAGCTGTAGAGGGTACTAACCGCTACTCTGTTCCAGAAACGGACATGGTGAACATGGAGACTCTCGCTTCGAGATCCAAATCGGACGATGCCTCCTTAGAACAGAACTCTGCGCAGCAGTTGGGAGGCGGTGTGGCGTGTATTTCTTTGACTTTGGTGGGCACAAAAACCAGCATCCAAGCCCTAAGTCTTCGAAACCATGCTGGCACTGGCCACGCCACAGAGTGAAGTCGACCACTGTTGGGCTGCCGGGCCAGGCACGTCGTACCGTTCTTAGACACTCGGTAGATAGCCCCAGCCACTGGTACGACCAACAAAGTGGCGAGTACATAGGCATCCCATTGCTATTTATTTTAGGTGTCTTCTTTAGTCTTTTTGTTTTGTTTTTTTGCTTCTTATTTTGATTTTTGGACACTCCGCGAACTACAATGCAACGATCCTGAATCGCGTCTCAACGGGTCCCAACTACGATAGACTACTGACGAGACAGCACCAGCAAGGCGGTATGCAGAGCTTTGGAGAGCTTCGACACCGGAAAACACCTAGCTGCAGCTGACACTGAGGGGATGGTCTCCACGGCAAACAACAAAATGACCGGCCAAGGACTTCAGGCCATGTATTCATCCAAGGCGCACGCAACTGACCTGCTGAAAACCCGTACGGCCTCTCTGATTGCCTGTCTTTCACCTTGTTCCTTTGCAGTAGCGCTAACTTGAAAAAGATGCAGAACGCTCTTGCCCAGCACCACTTTACCTAGGCCACGCGGTCGACGAGACACCAAGCAAATCGCGTCGAGCGAAGACGACGAGTTACCATGCGACAAGCAAGCCGCAGCAAAAGGAGCGATACGCAGAATTACGGCACCGGGCTGCTGGCTGTTAATACCATGCACACCTAAGCACACCTTTTACCGCATCTAGCATAAAGCCTCCGCCCTGCTGCTCCGCGTTTGCCGTCGAAGCCGGCTCTTGCCAAGTCTTCCACCGCGCCGCTGCTATTTGGCCCAAGACCATCTCGGCCCGGACTCGAACTAAGTTGGCTGTGTTGACGGAAACCAAGCCCACCCCGTGTGGCTTAAGGAGCACACTGAACAAAATTGGGAGGATGCTGTCGGCCGTCTTGTGTACGCGTGTTGGGCAGCCAGGGAGGCCTTCCTAGGGCCATCTGTGATGTCCCATTGATTTCAAACGCCAGAAGCTACCATCTGATGTGGAATTTAGCATTAGCTTGTTCCGCGGCTGCCAACCGAATACGAGTGCACGTCCGCCGGGCTGGTGCCAGCAAAGCTTGATCCGCCATAAAAATAAATAGCATACGGACTACGAGCACTCTTCTTCCGATCAGCCCAACGTCCGCGGACAATCCCTGTCGGAGGATAGACAAGTGGTGGGATTGTTCCGCTGGTTAACCCTTTCCAGGTATGGCTGGATTACGGAATAGTACTTTAGCCCATCAAAGCCTCGTGGACCGCGCCAGCGATTACGAGCATAAGTACCGACGTCTAGGCCAGGCAACCTCATATGGAGACGTGAGTACAGTGTACCAGATCGCCTTGTAGTGCACTGCTGAAATGGCCGCATCGCAGGCATCAGGGCCAGTACCATAATCTTCCTTTGTACACGCCATATTTCCCAGTCAACTGTCGCAAGCGCAACAGATGGCTTGAAGGCATTGCGGGGAAGCAAGATAGGGGTGCGGCACGGAGAACGAAAATGTCGGGCGCTCTCTTCAGGAGAAGGGTGGGCCTCACAAGGAGGCCGAGGTATGCATCCTGCTCCACATACGACGTAGTTGCTGCCGCAGTTGTGGTGCCGCGGCGAAAATCGCCTGTAGGTTGAATGGCTGCTGTTGCGCTGTCACTAATTAGTTACTGCATTTGTTGGGGGTGGTGTCGCCTGTAGCGGACCGTGGGACTGTTGCAATTTCGGCGGTCTGACGGAGAAAATTGCGACGGGCAATCCCTGGTAGCGGTGGCGGACGTCGCTATAGGACGACGAATACAGCGCTTCAGCGCATATCCCACGGCGAAAGGCGACAAAAATCTCACTGTACTGTTTTAAGGTTAAATACTCGTATCCAAAAGGGGCTAGGGTATAGCGGCGCCAGCAATGACCCATACGAATACCCTACGTAGTGTACTCAGGAGGCCCCCAATCGGTTTGCACCAATTAGGTAACCACGTGCATTGGTGCCCCTTACTGGGATGCCTGCCAAAGAAAGTGGGCAAAACAGTGAAAAAGCGAAAAAAAGCGAAACCAGAAAAAGAAATACGAAGCCCGAAGGCATGCACGAGGTGAGACACGCAGGCGCAAGAGCCCAAACGCTGTTCTGTAGGTCGAAAGCAGACAATCATACCGTCGTCGATTATTAGTAGATACGGATAAAGAGGAAAAATAAGAATACAGGTCACTTCAGCATCACCCTGCGCACCGTCTTCCATAATAATAGAAGCACGCGGTTCATGACGTAGAGGCCAATGGCCAGGCCGACAAAGCCCAGGCTGAACCACAGCCACGGGCGCTCGCCCATCCACATCAGCACGTAGGTGTCCTTCTGGTGCCAGGTGGCGCTCTCGAGATCGGTGATGTAGGGCGCCAGCTTGGAGGCGTCAATGACCTCGACGGTGGGCGACGGCAGCGAGTCCTGGCCCAGCAGGTAGTCCTTCACGGCCAGCGTGATGAACAGCGGCCCGGCCGACAGCATGATGGCCACGTAGGGCTCGATGCGCGCCCACAGCTGGGTGATGCTGTAGAAGACGGGCAGCTTGAAGATGGCCATCAGATAGGCCGGGTGCATGGCGGTGGTGATCATAAAGTCGTTGGTGATGCCGGTGGGCAGCGTCGATTTGAAGAGGGCGTAGTGGCCGGCAGCCGGGCGGATGTCGGCAATGGGGAACGGTTCTTTGCAGACGGTGTCCATGTCGAGATACATGCCGCCGTAGTGGTAGAGCACGAAGTAGCGGATTGAATCCGCGCGCTGGATGGGAAACGGATAGTTGTCCCATACGTTGAGGAACCAGGGGTATTCGCGAGCGATAAAGTCGCGTGCGCGTTCATCCGTCCAGAGCTGAAGGGTTAGCGAGGTTCTTGTTCTCAGGTGCTTCGTCCTTTTCGTCCAACCACTGTGTCATCCCGCCCTTCCTGTCTGTTCCTTTCCTTTTTCCTTTTTTTGTTCTTTGGTCGGGTTCTAGCCCTTTTCTGGTCTTTTTCTGTTGTTGTTTTTTGCCTTTTCCCTCTCCCCCTTTTCTCCCTGCCCCACTCACCATGTATGTAAAATTCGAGTAGGTATCTTTGCATGTCTGCTGCGATTCCACCCAGCGGTCCGGAATCACGTCTGTCGCTGTGGTCTGGTGCAGGATGAGTGGAATGGCCGACGTGGTGTCGTGGTGCGTCGCGACGTCGGTGGTGTTGTGCGCCGTGTTGAACCGCGGCCCAAACAGCTCCTCGTTGCGGCGCAGGAGCGTAATCAGCGGATGGATCGTGTAGATGAGCAGCACGACGACGGCGACGTCAATGGCCAGCAGCCACACGGCAATGCGTTTCCGGCGCGGCAGGCGCAGGTTCGTGTTGGGCCATTTCAGCCGTTCCATGCGCTCCTCGTCGTAGACATATGTTTTCTCGAGCGTGGCGTTTTCAGGCGCCGTCGCCAAGCGGCGAATGTGCCTCCAGATGCTCAGCATGGTTCGTGGGCAGAGGGAAGCATCAGGTGCGATCAAAAAAAGCAACAGGAAGCGCCAGGAAAAAAACCGCACCACGCTCAGAGCGGGATGTGTTAGTTTATATAGCAGATGCGCCAAATCCACTGCAGAGCCAGCCAAAAAGTCGACCCAACTCCCAACTCCTGGCGCTATCGATCCTTCCCTGGCTCAGCCACCACGAGACGCGACGCCGTGGGTCATGGCCGACTGCCCTTTGTGGCTACAAGGCCGTACTTGCATGGCGACCGCTATCCCTGGTGGCCACCCCGTCTAGAACATGGCACTACACTTGGTTGGCGTTAGCCCCTAATCTCACTAACCTGGCAGCCCTAATCTTTGCCCAGGAACGCGCGGTCTTGGCTCGGATTTACGAGTCCTTTTTGCCCCTTTACTGTAATTAGGTAGTGGGGAATGTAGACAAATACAGGATACTCGTACTCGTACGAATCCTCGCACTGAGCACAGAAGACTGCGCCTTGTATCGCAGGGCCCAGCTACGAATACGACGTATCGAGGAGTCGCAACCGCGGCGTATGTGGTTTATGTTGCTCGCCTGATAGCTCTAGATTCGGAACAGTGGATGTTGCTGCCGCTACAGGTCGGCTGTTCGACGTATGTATTTGACACCTCACTACGGAGCACCTGTGCATACTCGTACAGGCAAACAGTATTTGGAAAGTCGGCCACGGCCATCTGGCTATCTGGCTATCTGGCTATCTGGCTTCCTGGCACGGATTCTTGGCGTCTGTTTCGCATTGATGGTGTGCGTCGCACTATGCGGCTGGTGACTCCAAAATAACGGTGCGAATAGGTACAGAGTACTCCGTACAGCGTCCTCCTAGACTCTCTGTGCGTGTATGGCTACCGTGCTTCATGCACATATTCTAGCTGAGGTGCCAGATTTGAAGCGTAAAGCATATCTGGTGGATAGAGGCATTTTAGTGGCCACGCAATAGAGTTATGTCAAACGCTATTCGCAGAGGGAGTTACGGAGGATACAGGGGTGCTGGTAGTTCACTACACTACAGCGTAGGAAGCGCTAAACATCAGGTTTCGTAGGTGGCTTTGCAGCAAAGGTAAGATACTCCGCCTGGGACAATAGTTCTGCCGTTTACGCGTACAGGCCTACTCGTAGAAAAGAACGGGAATAGAGAAGAAAAGCAAATCAAATACAAGACATCAAATACGAACAACTGCCTAAACAGGCCAAAAAACAACACTAAAACTCAAGACAGCTGCTCTGCGCCGCATCTCACCTGCCCACAACTCCCCTCAGGTGGTCCAAAAGTCACGGCTACCGAGACAGTGTGACACATCGGCGTAGCACTGTTTTAGGGGGATCACTGTACCGAATTGTGCTACCAGACGCTACTCGTGCTCGTAGTCATCCGAAGTTACACTTGTAGAGGCTTACAGTGCAAGAGGAGTAGCGCACGCACTGGGAATCTAGAGTCGGCGTATCAAGCTAGTAAACGCTATAGTACAACTAGTTACACTCGTATGTTACAGGCTACAGAGCGCCCAGACGCGAGGGCAAGAGTACACACTACAGCCACGCTTGGCTGTGGCTATGTAGAAATGCACGCCACAGGGAGCCGCTGCAAGTACCTACTACAAGTGCACCCCACAACATTGTCTACAGCGCCATCTAGGGGGTACCTACGACATGGGTTACAGTGTAGAAAGTATGGAGCGAGTATGTAGCTCTACATACCTACTCACAGCTGCCGATTCCTGGCTCGCAAAGCGGAGAAGCATCCAGCTCGCAACAAAAGTCAGCACGGCGAGAAGTCCCATCCGCAAGCCTCTAGACCAGGCCATTACCACCCCTCTCATATCATGGCGGCATGGGCTTGCTGTCATCGTCCGATCAAGCTAGCAGCTGCTCGAAGACCACCTCGGCCATCGAGAGCATAACTGCCTACCAGACCTAGATGACGTGCTCAAAAGCGATGCTAGACCTCGGGATCCTGCTCGCCAGCCTCGACAGTCCCGGTCTCGTCCACTTCGTGAGGGGAACGGCACGAAGAGGCCGGCAGTGAGGTTCCGGCCACGTTGGTCGCGTGCAGCACACTCGGCAGACCGCTTGCAAGGTGATAGCGGCGACGTCGGCGTAGAAGTCGGGATAGACCCGCAGCCCTCGGCTTCGTCCGCCATTGCATGGGGCATGCGCCAGAGATAGAAGGCTTTCTCGCACGTGTGTCCTAAGCCGGATGTCGAATGGCCTTGGATATGGCAGCTTCGCGTTCTGGTCCACCAACTATCAGCATGCAACCATGTAATTGAGTGGATGAGCCGTGTACCCTTGACCAGCTGCGGCTCCTTTCATTCGGCACATCCTCCATCCGGGGCGCCTGCCGGCGCATCTGCTAGTTGCCCACTAATTAAGGCCTGCAAACGGCGCCACCAAGACGGGCAAAGCTGGCAAAGCATCCTCGTACTCGTACTCCTTCGACGCATGAAACAGCTGAGACTAGACGTCAAGAAAGCTTGAGTCGGAGGATGTTGGAGAGCTGACGTCCATGCGTCGGCGGTGAGCGCTGACAAAATATCAGTTCTTCAGCATGCATCACAGGGGATGGCCAATCACATGGGGGAGG
>LLKO01000060.1:19089-31838 GCA_001513895.1 Graphilbum fragrans
CGGGCTCGGAGGGACGGGCTCGGAGGGACGGGCTCGGAGGGATGGGCTCGGAGGGATGGGCTCGGAGGGATGGGCGCGGAGGGACGGGCGCGGAGGCAGTATCGGAGGGTCGGAGGATCGGACTGCAGCTAGCCACAGCGTTAGCGATGAATGATGCGGGGTGTGGCCGGGGAAGTGGAATATGTATGGTGTACTCGTTCGTAGGCACTTACAGTCTGGAGCGAGAGCTGTCCAAAGCGCCCAAAGTATGCGTCCCGTTTCGCTTTCAAACTGCGTAGGAAGGACAGAGGAATGACAGGGAACGGAATTACCGCACAGCGGCAAAACGGACGGAGTGAGAGGGACAGTGAGCGTCAGCATCCTGGACGCTACTGGTAAGCATCCAGCCAATTCTAGGGCTGGCCTGCACGTCCTAAGCGCTGTGGAGATTGATTGGCTGTCAGCTCCTGGAACCCGCTCTGATTTAAGCAAACGAGCTGAATATGCCTCAGATTTTGGTCTCTGCTTCTTCTCTACTTCTTCTCTACTTCTTCTCTGCTTCTTGCCTGCTTCTTCTCTGTTTCTGTTCTGCTACTGTCTTCTGGCATCTCGTCTGCTGCCTCTTCACTAACACGAGCTTGTCGATAGATCTCCAACCGCCAATGCGATGTAAGCTGCTCTTCTCTCCGGCAGCCTGTGTTTTGTGCTGTGTTGCAGCTGCTAACTGCTTTTCTTTAGATTCTCCCTGCCGTCGCCCATCAACGAGCCGAACCGAATTCCAACAGCCAACATTCCGCCTCTTTCTGACCAACACCGCTGGGACGGCGTTCTGGGACACGAGAAGCCAATACCACAATAGATTAGTACTGCAAACACAAATGACCAACAGTGGTATTGCCAAAGCTGCCTACCCAGCTAATACGTCTTTTCTAGATTGCCTCAACCGCGAGATTGTCCAGCCGATACCCCATACGATCCAAGAGCCCCCACAAGACCACTGCGCTTCAAGAGCACCCCCTCTACATCAAGACCGACCCGAGTGCTTCCAGAGACCAACCACATCCCACCACCAGCTAAACCGGATTCAACAGGCTGCCCACCGCTCGCACAATCCCAGAGCTTCACGGCTCCCAATACCAGCTTTCCGGCGACGAAAAAATACTCCAAGGTCTTCCGCAGTTCCTTCGCAACAATCGTACCCGTTAAGCGCCGTTCTGGCACCGCCCAGACCACAGCATCTGCTCTCACGCTCTAGGCTCTCTTGAGCAGCTACATTCGCCAAGCTTCATCGGATAGCTACGACTCTCCGAGCTTCCTCGAACAAGCACGATCCTCTACGGACCACACTCCCGCACCTAAACAATCCCAAGAATCGCCGCAATCCCAATAATCGCCGCAATCCCACTACCATTTCAAACGACCTCACCAGCAAGGAGTATTCCATCAATAACCCAACCAATGCGTCAAACCTGCCAAATCCTTTCCGAGAGCAAAGACGTCACGATCTCCCACTCTACCTCTGCCAGAAACAAGCTGTAACTCATCTTCAAAACAAGACATCCAGCATTATCGAGGACATACACACCTAGTCTAGGCCTACTCTGCTTGCTGTATTCCAGATCCATACTCCGTACTCCGTACTCTGTAGCCATCACCAGGTCTTCCGTAGCTACAAACAAGATGTCTGTCCAAGAGCGGTATGCATCTCTCTCCTAATGCCAACGAAATGAGACCCGCTGGCCTGTGTGCACCGATGACCGTGTGAGCTCTTGCCGTGACAAATATCGGGCGAGCATCTACTCGTATGCACAGCCTGATCGAGTGCGGAGTACCGCATAGCATCATGCAGCTGTAGGTATTTTGTATGTATTCTGTGCCAGGCCCTCGGCCACTATCTCATTACATGTCCACCCTCCCCCGGGAAGACATACTGGCACGCGTCGTCCTGCCTGGCATACGGTGCGCGGCCAGCTTCGTCTCTGGCAGTCGCAGCTACGAGTCTGTCTTGCGCAGGCGAGCGCTACGACGATCCCGCGGCCACTGGCACGCCTATCAACGGGGCGTCATAGCATTTACGCAGCTCAGAATCACGGGCGAGCCGCGGTGCCGATCTGTTTAATTGCGTGTCTGGCTGTCTGGCCTCGCTCGCTGTCTCTTCTTTACTCTGTGCTTATTCTGATTCTTGGCTGCTCGTACTTGTCAGATTTCTGTCTTGCTGCTCGCATTTCATGTTTGCTTCCTATCTTACTGCTCGTATTTCGTGTTGGCTTTATCAGTGTGTCCCTGCGGAATGCCCCGAAATCGTCCCGGTGCTTCAGCCTTGCCCGCCGCGGCCGTCCCACGCTTCCCATTCTGCCCTACACGACGCCGCACTCTCCGGCCGCCTGCGCGCAGCGCCATATTTGTTTGTCCGTCTTCCGAGCGCCACCCGAGCGCCACCTAGCTCCACGCAGAGTCCGTCTCCATGCGACGTGCGCCTTCGCCTGCCTTCCGCGTCCTCCCATTTCTGCTCTCCCGTCGCTCATGGCCCCGATGACCGTCCAAGACGAAGGTCCACGGAGTCTCCGACACCGTCTGCAGGCGCCACAATGGGTCCTCTGTTCCAGACGCGCACCCCTCGGCCGCTCGAAATGGGCTCGGGCGTACTCCTTCGAGAGCGTTGGGGCTCACCCAAAAATAAGTGCCCCGCGCTCGTACAGCAAGCAGGCCTGTCCGCGAGGCCGATTGGCCAGAGCTCAGCATGCGTGACCGGCCTGCAGCTGAACCGCCGGCGGACGCCTGGGTATAAATAATGCCGCCCAGCCCCCCCGACTTTCTGACCGCTTCTTTTTTCTCCCTCCGTACCGTTCTTTGATTTTGTTCTCTGGCTCCCGCCTCGCGTCGCCCGTCCCGTCCCCAGTCTTCCGCTGTTGTGTGTCTGCTCACCTTCTCGCCTCTTCGCCTGTTTGTCCTGTCGGCTTCTGCCTGTCTTCTTTGTGTACTTGTTCCTCTGTGTATGTTGTGTGCTGAGTGTTGAGTGTTTCGGTGTTTTGTGCATCTCGCTGTCTCTTGCTTTGCTGGATCACAATGGTCCGCATCGTCTATTTGCCCGCCCGTGGTCCCATCCGCGGTTCCTCCCAAGTAGATGCACGCTCCATTGCGCCCTTGTCGTTTTTGGAGGACCGCAGACAGATGAATGGCGCGCTGCGCTTCCTCGTTGACCGCATAAATCAGTTCATAGATGGCAAGGGCGTCATCCCCCCCGAATTGAAGGTATGTCTGTCCTACGGCCACGGCTGCTCGTAGTCCTGGAGTCCGCTGCCCTGAGCACCCACTGGGCACGAGCTCCTGTGCTCTCATATACACTAGTACTCAGTACTCTAGATACCATAGCACTCGCACACCCACAGCTTCCACTCCCAATACGCCTCCACCCACTCCGTTTTCCCTTATATCCCTTATACACGCACTCTCTGCTCCCACTCTAATAGTCCTGCTCACTATTCACGCACTACTCCTACTTACACTCCCCTCACACTCCCCCTCCCCCCATTCCCGCCAATCCTAGGCGCTCCCACCACTGCTCCACTACCACCACCACCGCTCGGCCACCATCGCTAGCACCTGGCTAACCTGCAGATCGTCTTGGTTGATACGAAAGAGGGCCTGGAAGGCTTTGGCATTCAAGACTTCCACTTCGGCACAGTCCCGCTGGACGTGGTCGCCACGGTGGACTCGTCCGGTGGCAAGATCGCCGGCTATTCCACCGAGTATGTCAACAAGGTCATCGCCATTCTGGCGGAGGCGCGCAACTGCCTGGCGAACCGTGCGCCCAAGGAAGTATGGGACGACCTGGTCAACCAGAAAATTCTGAGCCTGGCTTTCGAGGGGTACTGGAACCCGGACCACCATACGCGGGCCGTGGACACGTGAGTGGTCTTCGTCTTGTTCTTCGTTTGTTCTTCGTTTGTTCTTCGTTTGTTCTTCGTTTGTTCTTCATTTGTTCTTCGTTTGTTCTTCGTCTTGTGCTTCGTCTTCTCTGCTTCCTCCGCTCACAGCCACAGCTCCAGCAGCCCCGTCCGCCGGGCGTGGAATGCGTTCAACCGCAGCGGCACCATGGACTTTTCGCTGTACGTGGAGCCGACGCTGGACGAGACCGACGTGTTGGATTCGTCCCGCGACGGCGCCTCCAGCGGCGACGTGATTGATATCATGCGCGCGCGCATGCCCGGCCAGAGCATCAACACCATCACGGGCGACTTTGCCGAGGACCGGCCGGTGGTGCTGGGCATCCGCACGGTCTCGCGCAACGGCCGCACGGAGCTCGACGCGCACGGCCACCCCGTGCCGGCCTCGGCGTCCTCGGCGTCCTCGGCGGCCTCGGCGGCCCCGGGCCCCTCGCAGCTGGCGGAGGCCGTGCTGGACCACGCGGTGTGGTCCATTGCTGCGTGGCGAGGCGTCGACAAGCTGTGCGCCGACGAGCTCCACGACACGGCCGTGGTCTTCCGCGAGATGCAGGAGGCGGAGGAGGGTGCGCGGCCGGCGGCGGGCGCCCTGCCCGGCCGCTACGTGCCTCTGGGCGGCGCGGACGCCGATGCCGCCTTGCTCGTGGTCTCGGCCACCGCGAACCACCGCTACAGCGTGCGCCCGGTGCTCTCGGTGCGCCCGGGCGTGGTGGTCGAGGACAACAAGTGGTACGTGACGGCCACGACGCACGACCACAACACCACCACGGCCTGGCAGACCATCTGCGTCGGCGACAGCGCCACCATGGTCGGCCTCTTCCAGGTGCTGCGCACTCTGCGCGTCCTGCGCGACTGGGCCGAGGTGGTCTACTGGCCCTGCTTCAAGAGCGCCGCGCTGGGCCACCCGATGGGCGAGCCTCTGCCGGCGAACCCGGCCCACGACAGTAAGTCACGTTTGCCTCTGTTCTGCTCTGTTCTGCTTCTGTTCTGCTTCTGCTCTGCTTCTGCTCTGTTCCGTGCTCATGCTCCAAGACATCCGGGACAAGCGGCGCCGCGAGATGACCAACCAGTTTGCCGACTACCCTGTTCAGGTCGAGGTCTACCTCTTCTAGTCTAGAGGCAGGATGTTGGGGCCTTCAGCATTTCTCGCTGGTTCCGAGAACCTTAAGAATCATGATCGTTATTGTGCAGATGACACCGTTATTTTGGAGTTGGGTAGGAAGATGCCGTGGGAGGCTAATAGGCCATATTGGTTGATTCTTGTTATTTGCTTGGTTGTTTGGCTGCTCCTGATTTGATTGTTCCTTGTTGTTACTGGTTTAGTTCCTTGGCTGGTTCTTGTTGCTTGGTTGGTTGTTGTTTCGCTGTTAGTTGTTAGTTGTTAGTTGTTACTAGTTTACTTGTTGCTGGTTTGATTGTTACTTGGCTTTTCTCGTCACTTGTTTGGTTGCTGTTTAGTTGTTTCTGGGTGCTTACTTGTTAGTTATTACGGGTTTGAGTATTCCTTGTTACTGGTTTAGTTATTACTTGTTTTTTCTTGGTTATTGCCTTTTACTTTACTTGCGTCGGTCATTTTTGATAGGAATCCAACGAGCTGCTCATATGCCCACATCCTAAACGGTAGCGGTGTTGGAGTCGTTAGGCGCTGTTGATTACACTGTAGGCACCACCTTAGCACTACATGCCCTAAATCCGGCATATGTTATCCCCTGTAACAGGCGACAGCAGCGCCCTAGGCTCCGCTGTAGGCTCTAAATCAGGCTCGCTCTAGCTCTGGCTCTAGGCTCTAACTTAGGCCCTGGCTCTGGCGCTGGCTCTGGCTCTAGGCCTACTCGTCACCCGCACTTCCCCAAATCCTCCGTTCACATCATATCTTCCATGCTGCCCCAACGTGTTTTGCCCAACGTGTTTCACTCAACGAGTCCACGCACCGGCTGATGCTTTTCCGAGCGGATGTCCCCGTAATTTGGTAAGCAGGCTCACCGGTGAGCGACGGAGGCACCCGAAGTGTGATTTATCGAGCTGTACTCTTATGTAAGATGCAATCACCACACGCAATCACGTGATCTGGCGTCAAAATGGCTATCTCCAATTCTAGCATCGTGACCACTTTGCATCTCAGACCCGTCGCTACCTGGACACCCCGCCTCGTGCCCCGAAGACCGCTGCTCTCGCTGATCCGCATGGTTGCTGCCGCCTGCACGGCCGCCGGCCGACGCCAAGGTACGCCACTGTCGCCGCCCGTTCCTTCGTGTTGGCCACGCCGCTCTTCGATGTTCTTGCTAACCCACAGATGTAGATGCCCTTCCGCATTGTCACATGGAATGGTGCGCCGCCTCCCCCCTCCTCTGCTTTTGTGGCCTGTCTAACAGTGCAGTGAACGGCATACGAAACCCATTCAAATACGCGCCATGGAACACCGCGCGCAGTCTGGAGGTGGGTGAACAAGCGAGAGGGGTATCGCGGGAGCAGACTAACAAAACAGTCCATGTTCGACATCCTCGAGGCCGACATTGTGTGTTTCCAGGAGGTCAAGACGCCGAAGCGCAGCCTGACCGACGACCTTGTGTTTATTCCGGGGTGGGACTCGTTCTACAGTTTTCCACAGAACCAGACGGGTGAGTGAATGGGTAGAGATGAAATGAGAATGGCACAAGAATGGGATGGATTGAGCATGAGGACCAGAATGGGAATACGAATGGACGGGCATCGAAGAGACAATGCTGACCAACAGGATACTCGGGGGTCGCCGTCTACACCCGCGACGCCAAATGCGCCCCCCTCCGCGTCGAAGAAGGCATCACCGGATCGCTCAAGCCGCCGCGCCACGCGCTGCGCTACCTCGACCTCGCGCCTGAGGCCCAGATCGGCGGCTACCCTTCCGACCGACAGCTGCGCCGCGCGGCGGCCAGCCGCGAGACGCTGGACGCCGAAGGCCGCTGCCTGCTGCTCGAGTTCCCCCTGTTTGTGCTGATCAACGTATACTGTCCGGCGCGGCGCAACCAGGAGCGCACCGGCTTCCGCAACGCCTTTTTGACGGCGCTCGACGCGCGCGTGCGCAATTTGGCGGCCACCGGCAAGAACGTGGTGCTGGTCGGCGACATGAACATTATGCGCGGCCACCTCGACAGCGCCGAGGTCTGGGGGCGCGACGGCGCGAAACTGGCCGCCGAGGCGCTGGCATTCGACGAACACTACATGGCGTCGCGGGCGGTGCGGCTGCTGCATGGGTGGACTGGGGGCGACGGAGCAGGTGAGCATGATCCGGCGACAGTCAGCTTGGCAATGTGGCCTTGGCTAACTCGGTACTAACTTGGTAGACCCAGCCTCGAATGCCTCGAACTCGAACCCGAACGCCCCGAAACCGAATGCCCCAGATACAACTGCAAACACCAATGCCCCAATTGCCTCGAACGACCCCCCCCTCCTCTACGATACCTGCCGCGAGCTCTTCCCCCGCCGCAAAGGCATGTACACGTGCTGGGACACCAAGAAGAACCACCGGCCGGCCAACTTCGGCGCCCGCATCGACTTTGTCTTTTGCAGCCCCAAGCTCATGCACCACCTCGTCACGGCGGCCGACATCCAGCCGCACCTGCTGGGCTCCGACCACTGCCCCGTGTTTATGGAGTGGAGGGAGAGCATTGGCGGCGCTGAGACGGACACCGCTGTCGGCCACGAAAACCCCATCTTTCTTCTCGACTACCTGAATCCGCCTGGCCGATTTTCCGGCGGCCAGCCTCTCCTCGCCCCCGACCAAGACGCCGCCTTTCTCAAGCGCACCCCCCAGTCGGCACGGCGCCTGCCCCAGTTTACAGACCGTGGGCGCATAGCGGGTTTTCTCAAGACACCGGTGGCGGCTCCAGAGCGGGTGGAGAGGGCCGTACGAGTGGCCGATGCGCCCGTGGAAGTGGGTGGTCTGCCTGCCCTTCTCCGAGCCGACGTGGTCGATCTTGTGGCATCGGAAGACGAGGAGGAGGAGGACGACGACGAAAACGACTACAACGAGGCTGTGAAGTTCGACGAGGTGAACGAGGGGGGCGAAGGGGACGAGGTGGACGAGGGGGGCGATGTGGACGGCGAATCTGTCGAAGCTCCTGCTCCCCAAGTCCCACAGGCTCCTACACCCCCATCCCCATCTCACGATCCACACCCAACGACAGAGGCCGACCCAGACGCGACCGAGGACGTGGCCGCATCTCAGAATACCAAGACCACCCAGGCCACCCAGAACACCCAGAATACTTCAAACACCCACACACGCCACACCCCCGTCCAACAACCCCCGTTGGCCCCCAGCCTCGCCACGCGCAGCCGATCTGAGCGATCAGCCGCCTCGGCACCTCGGCGCGCCAAACGGCTCAAAACAGCCAACCAGGACATCCAGATGTCCATCAACATGTTCTGGGCGCCGCTGAAGAGCAGGGCTGGCGTAGACGGCGTCGACACTGCAGACCCCCCTTCCACTGCGTTGGAGTCATCCGAGCCCGCCAACATAGCTGACTCCTCTACCTCTGCCCCTTCTACGAGGACCTCCCCCCCCTCTGCCTCTCTACCCCCCACCCTGCTCTCACCCCAGAAACCAGCCTGCACTCAGCTCAGTTCGGCCAGGGCGTCTTCGCAACCCCCCTCCAAAAGCCAGACACCTCCCAGAGACCAGACACCCCCCAGAAACCAGACACCCCCCCCACACCGGACACCTAATAACCAGTCACCCCCTCCCGCCTGGCTGCTCGACCTCGGCGACGTCCCTGAATGGCGCGAACGCCGCGATGCCGCCAAGGCGCAGTGGTCCATGCTGGGACTGGGCCAGCACCAGGCGCCGCTGTGCGAACACGGCGAGCCGTGCAAGATGCTGGTGACCAAGAAGGCGGGCGTCAACGCAGGGCGCTCGTTCTACATGTGCGCGCGGCCGCCAGGACCGCTGGGGCGCAGCGAAAAAGGGACCGCCTGGCAGTGCCCGACGTTTGTGTGGCGGCGAGATTGGAGGGGGCCGCCGTGAAGCAGTGCGCTGTATGTAGTTACAGTTGTCCCATGGAAGCATACGCTGAGAAGGATGACATGGGAGACACGCGATGACAGATGAACCAATGAAAGACGAACAAAGACACACAAGACGCGCAGATAACTAACTACCCATTAAGTCCCGTCCAGACGACAGCGTAGGACGTAGACATGAACAAACAGAGAATAAGAGGAATCGGCTGGAGATAGAACGAGATCAGACTCGTCACTCAGACCAGACCCAGACTCAGACTCAGACTCAGACTCAGACTTAGACTCAGACTTGGACTCAAAACACAAAGATCGAAGACGCAACCAGACTCGACCAGACTACAACAGAGTAAATCAACATCCCAGACCAAACGAAAGAACCAAAAGACAAAGATGAAATCAGAATCAAAAACACAAACTACCATCATAGAGCACGTCATGTCCTTCGTAAGCAGCATCCAACGCCCACGCACTCGTCCGCCGTCTCAGCCACGCCTTTCAGCGTATCACAGCTCGAGACTCTCCGTCTCAGCCACGCCTTTCAGCGTTTCACAGCTCGAGACTCTCCGCCTCAGCCAGCGGCTCCAGACTCTGCCTCCGCGAGCGCCCAGCAGCCAGCAGCTCCAGGCGTATCGCATGCTCACTGCTGCGCGGCCCCTAGGCCTCGCCGCGGATGATGTCTCCCTTGCAGATGGGACACGTCCGGCGGCGCGTCGTCAACCAAGGCGTGCTATCCATTAGCGTCACAGAACAAGACGGACACAACACAGCCCAGACAACTCACATGCACGATTCGTGGAACTCGTGTCCACAGGGAAGACTCATGACGCGGTCGCCGCTCACGTAGTCCTCCAGACACACGACGCACTCGGCCTGGTCGAAGCGCGAGGGCGGATTCTGCGGATGTACTTCACTGGGAGCCGCCGGAGTCGCCGGAGCCGCCGCAGTCGCCGCAGTCGCCGCAGTCGCCGGCGGCGGCACCTTGGCCCGCGAGCGCGTGCGCGGCAGCAGCGGCGTGGTCACCGTGGGCGACTCCAGGGTGTCCGGCAGCTCCGGCGACGGCGGGCGCGACGAGGCCGGGCTGGCGGCGGCCGGCTCGTCTTGGGCGGTGCGGCTCTGCGGCGAGTAGAAAATGTGCACCGGCAGCTGGTCGACAAACTCCTTGGGCGCGCGAAAGGCCCGGTGCCGCCACTGGGCGCGGAAGAAGATCAGCATGCCCGACACCGTCAGGATCGCCAGGAACGGGCTGGCCATCAGCACCAGCAGCGTGTCCAGCAGCGGCATGCTGTTGCTGGACGGCGTCAGCGTCACCCACAGCTCGTGCGACACGCCGCCCACGCCCTCGAAGCTGCGGATCGACGCCGCTCCCATGGCGTCGCCCAGCGAGAGCGTCTGGGACTGGGCGGCCTCCGACGAGTCTGCCCAGTCTGCGAGCATCCACGAGCGCCCGTGGTTCTGGCGCCAGACGTCGTTGTCGGCGTCAGAGCCGGAGCCAGAGCCAGAGCCAGAGCCAGATCCAGAGCTGGAGATAGAGCTGGAGATAGAGTGTGTCGTCTTACCCTTGCCCACAGACTCGTTGGACCGCTCGGCCGCTGCCGCCAAATCGCTCAGCATCCGCGCCGTGTATTGCGCCACAAACACCGACGGGATCGCCACGTCTGACGTGTCACCCGACGCGTACATCTGCACCAGCGGCCCCCCCTTGTGGTCATCACCCACCACCACCCCCACGGCTCCGCGCCGCTGCGCCCACATCACCTTGGCCAGGAACCCGCAGCCGCCCCGCCTAAGGAGCACCATCTTCCCGGCGATCTCCGCGCCTTCCTGCAGCGACTGGATGTCCCCGTGCGCCGCGCTCTTGGCCTTGTCCTTGCCCTTGGCTGTGTTCTTGTCGTTGGCCTTGTCCTTGGACGTGTTCTTGGACTTGGACTTGGACTGGGGCGCGACGGCATGGCTGTGGTCCTTGCCATGGGCCTGGGCTGCATCGCCAACGACACCCTTCGCCGCTGCGGCGTCCTTCGATGTGGCACCGCTGGAGTCCTTGTGCTTCTTGCCATCTACCACCCAGTCCTCCAGGTGGTTGTCTGTGCCGTCATCATTGTCTTGGTTCGGCGTCGTCGCCGGCATCCCCGCGGCCCAAGCAGCGCGATACAGGTCCCAGCCAGGCACGTCGCTGCAGCCCAGTTCGCCCTGGGGCTCCACGCCGTCTTCGCCGAAGCCGGCACCAATCCACAGTGCCGCGCTGAGCCCGTCCTCGATCAGCCCGGGCCCAAAAGCAGCAGGGCGCGCGGCAAAGAAGGTGCTGTTGTCTTCCGCCAACGAGACAGACGCACTCGGAGAGAAGAACTGGAAGCTGGGGGCTCTGGCCATCATCGGCTGCACCTTGGCAACGTGGCTGGTGTGGCCGTACATCTCTCCCAGAACGATGGCAAGCACAATGCCGAAGACCGTGAACCCGCCAAGGACAAGAACCACGGTGCGGGGCTCCTGCGATGGGGTGGCCGGCGGAGGAGGTGGAAGGCGGAACGGCGCGTCCGAAGACGAGTAGAAGAAGGGTCTCGTCGAGAAGGAGGACTCCTGCGAAGAGATGGAGTCGTCCGACGCGATCGAGTAGCGGCGAGACCTCCCTCGCGTGTAGGGGCGCGAAGAAGCGTCGTGCTGCCACAGAGTCGCTTCCGACAGAGACGGAGGCTCAGGCGACCGGGGCGCTCGTTCCGGGGATTGGTTCAAGGGCATACCTAGTGGTGGGGCACACAAGACGTTAGCAGGCTGTATCCATAAGCACTCCGTGCTTTCTTACTTTAGGCTCCTTTGCGAGTTGCACGGGAACGGTAGTGGGAATGAGAACGACGTCGCGTGAACAAGCAACGCGATAGGAGCAGCGCGGACGAATTGGGAGGAACCACGGTCGAGGTCTGCGTGGGGGGGTGTTGGCAGAAATAACGCAAAAGCAGGAGGTCGAGAGAACGGGTGGAGAGAAATGGGAAGAACGATGACAAGACGAAAGCTGAGACGGAAAAGGGTTGGAAAAGGAGGAGGAAGACAGAACCCAGAAAACAGAGAGGGGATTGTAGAGTATATGTAGAAAGAGGGGGGGGGCAGAAGAGGGCAGAAGAAGACAGAAGAGAGGGGGGTAGACAGACAAGACAGATGGGAGGACAAAAGACAGAAATGAGAGCAGAAGAGAGAGGACAGAGGAGGACAGGAGACAAAAGAGAGAAAATGAGAGCAGAAGAGGACAGAGGATAGAACACAGGTAGGACAGCACGAAAACAGGGCACAGGAGAACACAAAGGACTCACAAGACGCTGGCAGCGATCCAGCGGCTCACAACTGGTCACGGCCGTACACGAATCCCATGCATCAGCCGCCCAGCGGGTAGCAGCGCCAACAGCGTCAATATTCAAGCGAGAATATGCCCGTCGGATGGTGGCCAGGATCGGGCCAAGTGGAGGGGTCGAAAACTAGGAAGACGCCCTGCTCGGAAGCCGTTTAGGTGCGTGCTGCAATCGGAAACGCGGATTCCCCGCGGAGTATGTGGAACGAGGGGCGATGAGAGTATGACGAGGGCGAGGAGAATGCGAGGGCGAGGAGACGAGGAGACGAGGAGACGAGAATGATGATAAGACGGGTGTGACGGGAAGACGGAAAGACGAGAATGACGAGGATGACGAGGATGACGAAAATATGCGCTGTGCACAGCGACAGTCCAGTGGCACGGCGTAATGGTCGTCGGATGCGCGTCGTAGGGGCCGTCGATGGAGGGGCGTCGATGGAAAGCGTCGTCGAAGGATTCGTGCAACACACCAAATGCGTGTTAGGAAGGGTGTG
>LLKO01000007.1:0-102581 GCA_001513895.1 Graphilbum fragrans
GGGGGGGGGGGGGGGGGGGTATTTCATATTTATGTTATGATCAGGGGAAACGACTCTGTGCCATATTTTGGCATAACGACAGAACGACATGACAAGTTACGATGTATTTGATGGTTATGGATTTGTGGCTCTTGGGATATTAGTCTGTTTTCACGACTGTACGACACGGTGTTGATGTAACTTTTTTTGGATATTACTCTTCGTTACATGATGTTCTGTTCTCCTCTTTACCAATGCCATTACAGCCTACTGTGTACCTGTTCTATTTCTTCGAGAGTGGTGTCAAACGCCGGCTTCGTAGTTAATCACGCCCGTGTCGGGTAAAAACCAAGGCAAATTCAAGGACCAGCCACCCGGTCGCCGTTCAGGACACTAAGGCGCAGTCCAAGTAAGAAAAAGAGCGCAGGTGCAGACCGCGACGGCCAATATTGGCAGCGAAACATCCACCGACAGGCAAAAAGTAGAATAGCCAAGCACCAGACGTGGAAGATGGAGATCCAACAGAAGGCCGCAGAGCATTATTGATTTCGGCGCCCGGTTGGGCCGCCAGTAAAGTCGTCCACGCGGTAAACGAAGACGAAAAAAGGTGGTGAGGACGGCAGGACGGCGACTCTCTCCACTTTTCATTCCTTTCGGCTACAAAGGACACATTTGTTGATAAGCGGAATACGTTCGACCGCTCCTGAAGCTTGAAAGCGGCCCCGAGGAGTGGCCCAAGGAGGTCGGTTCACATGCGGCCGGCCGGGCTAGTCGTGTGTGCTGCGTCGTAGTGGATACGCAACGTACGAGGGGACGAGGGAACAAGGGAACGTCCAGCGCAGCAGACACGGGCTAGTTTTGTGCTTGGAATATTACTTGCAGACCGGTCGGAGGAGATGGATGCAACTAGGCCGCAAGAAATGGCCGCCCACGACGTTAGCTGGGACAAGGGGAGTGTGATGGTGAGAGAGAGAAGAGAGAGAGAGGAGGAAAGAAACAAAGAGAGAGAAAGCGAGCGAGGGGGGAGAAAAGAGCAAGAAAGAGAGAGACAGGGAAAAGAAGATAAAAAAAGTCTCGCCGACCGTCCTCCCCGAAAAGAAGGGGACCGACCGGGCGGGTCAAGGCCGATGCGGCCTGCAGGCAAAAAGCGCTGTCCGTAGATGAAGCAGCAAATCGGAGCGCGCACAAGCCCCCAGAGCAAGTGGCGGGTATGTCTGTTTTGGTCTAGGCCAGCCAGCGGTCCTCAAAGGGCTCCGTACTACCTGTCTACTCGTATGGAGTGCTCGTTGACTTGGAGTCAATTCGATAAGGCGTATTTGAAGGATTGGGCATGGGCCAGCTCGGCGATCTGTTCTTGGAAGTTCACTCCCCTTTTCGCTCCAACAAGACCGTGCGTTGCGCACATATGTAGCTAGTAAGCAGCTGTGCGGTGTTGGCCATGTATGCAGGACAAGAACAAGGACACATCCACACCCCTTGCTTTGCGTAGGCAGGCCTCCTTTTGGGCGGCCCAGCTGCCCCCGCCATTTCCTATCTGCGCCACGAGATTGGACAGGAAGCGACAGAACCTGGCCGACCCCTTTGCTGGCGTGTTGGGACTAAAGCGTGTGTGATGTGCGTGCTGTACGAAGTACTCCGGATGTTCCTCGCCACACCTTTTTGGTCGCGCCGAAGAGTCGCCACTGTATTTGTTCCACACTGGGCAAATGCACATTCCTGGCTCTGCTGAACACGCACCGCGGGGGTAATAACGCGTGAAATATAATATAGAGTGCAGCTACCCATAGAGACACTGCCGTTGTACATACGGAGTACTCCGTGCAGACCACCCTGTACGATGGTGTATGCGGCCGGGGCCCGGCCTGCGGCGTTGGACAAGCACATCTGGTCGTCTATTCGCCAATAGCTGTGGAACATGCTGTATATTCGTAGACGGCGAAGCGGAGAAGCGCGTCGCCGTCGACGAGACCGCCTCGGCCGCCTGTCTTCATCGAGAGGGAAGAAATATTGGGCGCGGCGGCCGTGGCGGCGGCCTGTCAGCAGGCCATGATTATGCTGCCGCAGCATGCACTCGCAGGCGTCCTTGTCCTTCTGTCCTCAGTCCTTCTGTCCTCCGTCCTCCATCCTCCGTCCTCGCACTCCAACCAGACTAGCCTTTTTGATGTCGTCTGTGCTCGCAGGCCCAACACCAACGGAGCCAGCCTAGGCCACGAGACGCGGTGACCTGCACTGCAACGCTGTGCACGAGTGCGACCGTCTAGCACATACCCAATAGATGCAAAAGGCCGTCCTCGAGCTCCCATTCGCTGCGTCTACTTTTTCGCTCCCACGCCCAGACATCCACACACACGTCCACCACATCCACACACTCTTGCTCATTTTCATGCTTGTCTTGTCCTGTGTCTCCTGCAACACGGCATAAATGCCTGCTTAGCCCTGTTGGTGCTCCACTGCTGATGTGCTCCCTGGGCCTGTCTTGCTCTCCCCCTCCTTTTGTTCTGCATCCGTCTTGTCTCTGTACTTCTGATTCGTCCGCGCTTCGTCTGTAATTCGTCCGTCCTGGTCCCTGGCGACAGCGAGAACAGTACAAAACGGCAAACCAGATACGGCACAAAACGCAGCGCGCAGTGCGACCCAGCGCCGGTAGGACGCGTGATATAAGGTTGTGCGTCTGGACGCCGAGGCCCATCGTCTCGACATTGTTATTGGTCTAGGTCCGGACTTTGAGGAGAGGAAATCGAGGGCCTTGAGAGGCCATATCACAACTGCACAGAACAGGCAGGAGACGGTTGCACAGCATCTCCTGTATCCCTCCGTCTTTCCTTCCCTGTCGCTGTCCTCCCTCTTTTGTTTTGTGTCGCTCCACTTGAAAGCTTAGGCCGTCCGGCTCGGTCGTTGTCTGTCCATAATTGCCGTACGGTGCAAATAGGTGGTGGCAGCTTGGCTTCGAAGCACATGCTCTCCCTCACAACAACAGCCAGCTTTTGTGTTTCTTTTTTCAACAGGCTCTCTCGTACGCACCATGCTTGGGCCGCGCAGCTGACGTGGTCCAGTCCAAAAGGTGCGACTAATACGGAGTACGCCTCTGTACCAGACAATAAGGACTAGGCAAAAAACCCAAAAAGCACCACGCACCAGCCAAACCAAACAATACACGATCGGCCACAACAACAGAACAACAGAACGCCTCCACCCGCTTGGCTGGCCGTCTGCCCGCCGGCCGCCTTCTTTTCGTCTCTCTCTTTTAAGGCTGGACGTCTTCCTTGCTGTCTTCTCTATTGTTGCACTTTCATCTGCTCCTCCCTCTGTGCCCGATCCCGCCTTTTGTGTCTTGTCACAGTCACTACAGTTACGGCTTTTCTGGCATCTTCTCCCCCGCCTTTCTTCTCTCCCTCTCGGCGCCTCCCTGCTGATAGCCACCTCGGCTCCCACCCCTTGCTCATCACATAACGAGCCGACCAAAGGCATCTTTGCCTTGCTCATCCAATTCTGTCTGGCTTGTGACGGCTGGCAGATTGCATCCCCCCTTCCATTCCTTACCATATCGTCTCGTTTTCTGGGGACCGTCGCCCACTTTTACTTTCCTCACCGCTTGTACTGCACGGCGAGCACCGAGCGCTTCGAAGACGCAGGTCACCGCTAGTCACCGCCAGATCCGGCACGACACGCCGGATACGTCCAGCTACGTCCAGATATAACGTTGGGCGACAGCTGGGTGCGCCGTGGCCAAATCTGCCTCGTTACTCTGCACCGTGCATGCCAGTCTGCCCATCCCTGGAAGTGTTTCGAATCTGGATCCAGCAGAAAACAGGGCGTCCGTGAGCCTCACACCCAGCTCACCTTGTCATTCTTTTCTGACTGCCACTCCCCGTCACTTTTTCCCTCACTTTCCCTCTCATTCTCTGCTTCACTACCGCTTCTGCTCTTTTCCGCGCCGCCATCTTCCGACAACGACGACCACTCTGTAGCAACTCGGCCATTTTGCCTTGTGTCACCGGCCGAACCGACGTGCAGTTGATCGACGGCTCTGTTTCGCCTGTCTCGTCTGCCTACCCCCTGCCGTGCCCTGCTACCCCCCCTGGTCCATTCTTTCTTTCCCTCTCGACTTCTCTCTGGTCTGTCTCCGCGCTTGATTCCACTCGCCAATCTCCCCGCAGCTTCTCGAGGCAGCTCCCCAGTTTAAGGGCAAGACGAACTATCGAGGACAACCACTCCGATTAATACCCACACCTCCGACCTGGACACGGCTCTGCCAAAATGAAGGGCCCGGCGGTCGACCAGCTCGTCTACGAGCACATGTTCCCGCAGCCCAAGCCTTCCGACCCGAGAAACTTTCGCGATGTGCTGTGTCGCTACCTAGTCTACGAGGTGCGGCAAGAGGTCTTCTCCTTCTACGGCCACCTGGAAACGCAAGAAGCCAAGTATCCCGGTCTGGACTACAGCCACCCCATCCACCGCATACGCCTGTCGCGTCTGCCATGGCATCGCCGTCTGTTTCGCGCCTTTGACGCCGTCGGCCTGACCCCGGCCGAAATTGCCAGCCTCACAAAGTGGGAAGGCACCAAATGGGCCAAGGACCGCTACGAAAACGAACAGGGCGTCATCATCCGCGATACCACGGCCGACGGCATGCTCGACTACAGGCTTCACGGCAGTCGCTGGGCCACGATAGGCGTTCCTATCATCGGGCCCGAAGACGGGCTGCCCGTTGTGGAGATCACCACGCATCCTGCGGAGGAACTGCTTCCAGAGCAGCCGGCGGTCACAAGCTCAGCCCAACCCAATGCTGCTAGGCCTGCAAATGCGACGGCAGAGGCAGAGGCCGAGACAGAGGCAGAGACACATGCGGCACCTGCAGAAGCAGGAGGAGAAGCAGAAGCAGAAGCAGACAATGCAACAGCTCGCACAGAGGCGACGACAGCAGAACCAGAAACGACAGCAGCAGACGCAGCAGACGCATCAGACGCAACAGACGCAGTAGACGCAGCTGAAGCAGCTGAAGCAGCTGAAGCAGCTGAAGCAGCAATGGCCGCCATATTCGACGATGACAACGATAGCGACGGCAACGACATCGAGCAGAGCATCGGGCAGCAGCTCAACGACCAGCTGCGCGAACGCGTTCCTGCGCATTATGCAGGCGACACGTCGCAGCCCCTGGACGAAGCCTGGGAGCAGTTTCTCAAGAGCGCATACGAGTCGGGCAACATCGGCCTGGTCATGGACCACATTGGCCAGCTCACGCTGCCGTCCTCGATTCCGCCATCGATGCCGATGCCTATGCCGATGCTGCCGCCCATGAGGCCGCCCATGCCACCAAATATGTCATCGAGCGTGCCCGCCCATCTGTCGCCGCACCTCCCGTCTGTGCCGGTTCCCATGCCGCAGTCGCCGTTGTCGCCCATGTCGCCGATCATGCCGTCGTCCCACGCGCCGCAATCACCACTCGCCATGTCGTATACGAGCCAAGTGGCCCAAGGACCGGGTGTGCCGCCAATGATACCACCCTATAGCCCTTCATCGGGCACCATGAGTGCAGATATGAGTGCTCATCAACGCCAGCACCGTCGGCGACTGCGACGCCATCACAATTCGTCGCGGCTGGCCGTTCCGTCTCCGTCTTCCTCGGCTTCTACGTCTGCATCGGCATCTGCGTCCACGTCTGCCTCTACTCCTTCCTCCGCGCCAAACGCCGAGGCCGCCGCGTTGCCACCTGCGCCACCCTTCCTGTCTTCGGCCGCGACCTCAGCCTCGACATCCACGACCGTCTACCACTACCGTCCGCCGCAACCGCCGTCAAATTGGCAGTACCCGCGCACATACGCGGACTTGCTGGTGCCCGGGGCCCGGCCTTCGGTTTGAGGCTTTCTAGACGTGTCTCATAGTTTATGGCGCTTTCCTTTTACTCTTACCTTCTCTCTTTCTCTCTTTCATTCTAGCATGTCTTTGCTTTAGGTGTCACTATGCGCCTGCGAGATCCCCGTCTTCGCTGGCTACACTCCTGGTTTGGGGACGGATCGTGATTGCATATTATGCATTGTTTTGCATTTCGTGCTGTTTTCTTCTCGCTTTTATTTATCTTCTTCGTTGCTTCTTACTTTAGGTTTGGGGGCGGTAGGCAGCATTTTTGGTATATCTGGTGACCTTTGGTTATTGTTTCTTGCGAGGAGTTCCGTTTTTCTTTTCTTTTGGCTATTCACGGTGCTAGTGGAGAGGAGATGGCACCGCGTTTTTTATGCCTCTCCTCCTTTCCTTGTTACGTGTCCAGTGGGCCTGAATATCCACACTCAGTGTCTGCTCCTTTTTCTTCATTGTTACGCGCTTCTGAGGGCCCACGCGTCTACGAGTCTAGTATGCTCATCGACCACGGGCAATACGATAGAACAGTGGCGCTGCGCCATACTGAAGCTGCTCATCAATTCCGTCAACGCTGAAACATGCATAATAAAACGAATGAAATCATTGCCAGGCTGCTTATTGCCAGCCGTCTAGTGGATTCACAGTCTCTTGCAAGTTGATTGTTGCTGTTAAAAATCGTGTGTTGTCACTTTGAAATATATACACATAAAGGGACCTCTGTCAACGCCTTTCCCAATGGCCGCCCACCCTACCTGCTCCTGTGTAAATATGCATGCAGATCGCGCCGGTAACCACCAAAAAGCCAACCCAGCCAAGATTGGCAAACACCTCGCTTGGACGTAATGAAGGGAAACAAAAAACGAAAAAAAACAAAAACAAAAGAAAAGCAACTATGGATCCAAGTGGGACCACTCGGGAATGCCTTTGATCTGCTGCCACATGTACTTTTCGAGCTTGTTGGCGGACTTGGTGTAGGGCGTGTTTTCGCTGTTGTACTTGCGGCAGTTATCAAAGACGAGCTTGGCGTCGCGCACAAAGTCCTCGGGCGTGGCGTACTGGTCGGCCTCGAGCTTCGACTCCATGGTGCTGAGGTCCATGGGCTCCTTGATGACCTCGTAGTAGTCGGCGACGTCGTCCTTGTTGACCGGCACGAGGAACGGCCACGCGCTCTGGTGGTTCTGCAGGTCGTTGAGCAGGTGCAGCAGCTGGTTGTAGTTGGGCCCGTGCCGCGGCTGCCGTGCCAGCTCGTCCATGTCGGGCGACCAGCCCGAGGCCCGGATGGCCTCCACGGACAGCGGATCGATCGGCGCGACGCCGCCGGGGCCCGGCTTCCACTCCGGCGGCGGCTGGTGCACCACGTGCGACCGCGAGAACGCGCGCACCTTGGCCTGGACGCACTCGCGCTGCTTGAGCAGCATGCGGCCCATTTCGAGGTAGCGGATGCGCGGCAGCATCGAGCACTGCATAATGGTGCCGCCCTCGTAGTCCTTGATGTAGCCCATCCACACGGACTTGTCGAGCGTGATCTCCTTGGTGAAGCCCTGCTTCTTAAAGTAGCCGATCGCGTAGTTGTCCGCGTACGTCAGGAAATGCATCACCGGCGACGTCGCCTTGACGTAGTCCTTGAGGTGCGACATCAGGTGCGCGCCGTAGCCCTTGACCTGCTGGTCCGACGAGATGGCGCAAAACACAATCTCGGCAAACTGCCGCTCGCGGAACGGCCGGTACGTGATGCCGCCCACCACCTCCAGCGGCTTCTTGACAATCGCAATCGACAGGTGCGTCCGGTCGTACACCAGCCGCGCAATGTAGTCCTTGGGCATCTTGGGCAGCTGCTTCTGGAAAATGCACTTGAGGCCCGTCAGGATGATGAAGCTGTCCTTTTGCCCGTCGTTGTTCACCACCCGGAACTCGATCTCGCCGTTGCGCTCTTCGATCACGGCCGGCTGCGGGTGTCCGTTAGCATGCGACCCTTGGCTTGGCTCTCCCCTCCCCTCGCTCCTCTCTCCTCTCTCCTCTCTCCTCTCTTCCTCCTCGCTCCTCCCCCCTCTCTCCTCTCTCTTCTCCTCTCCTCTCCCACGTCTTCGCCACTTCGAACGCACCTTCTCTGGGAACGGAATCGGCTTCATAACAAGCTTCTTGTCCTCTTCTGCCTCTGCCTCCGCCGAGGAACTGCGCTTTATGCGCTTCGCCGTCGACGGCGACGAGGGGTCGTCTGTCGCTTTTCGCTTTCCATCTAGTTCTGTGCGACTGTTAGTACACAGCGCCCTCCCGACGCCACATCTCTGCTCCCCGCAAGACCACTCACTCTCTTCCGTTTTCTCCGCGGCCACCGCCGCATCCGTTGGCAATGCGTCGAGCATCTTTCCGATGAAGTCGGGCGCCGACGAGAGGTCGTTGTCGATGGCAAAGATGGCCCCTCCCTCTTTCCTCTGTTCGTCCCTGTTGGAAGCTCTTCTGCACTAAAGCCACAGTGGCGAAAAGTGGATCGTTGGTCACGTGTAGACCGCGTCGAGGTAGAGGTAGCTTAATTGGCGCTAGTCCTCTTCTGGTAGAGGCCAGACACGCACTTAGGAGTACACGTAGTGCTCAATGGGAGCTGTCTGTTCCGAAATCGATGCATCTTGGTCTCTTCTGAATAGACAGCACCCGCCAACAAGAGAGCCCATCCGCCACGCAACGCACCCGCGATCGTCCATTGCAGACCTATCAGCGCCCTTTTCGGATTCTTCTATTCAGGCACCCTCCCAAAAACAACAATACATGGATTCCTCGCTGCATGAGGTTTGGCAAACTGCGTCCGGCAGTCCCTTTCTTCCAACCATCGGAAAGGGAACCCAATTCACTGTGGGCTTCTCGCTACTGGTGATCAGCCTTGCTCTGGGCAGCAACTTTTTCCTGAGTGCGTTTCCAGACACGCAGAGTGTTCGTTTCATTGTGGTCCGTCAACTAACTCTCTTTTTCGCAGACCGGTCTTTCGTCAGTGTTCCCGTTTTGGGTCTCCCAGCTTCATTAGCTTTCGCGTTCGTCCATATCTTTCCCTTTCTATGACCATGTCGCCTCTCATCTAGCTAACATGCGAATTGATGCAGAATCGGCGTGGTGTACATGTTCTGCGCGGTGGGAGTCTACGTCTAGAGCTTGCAAACAACCCCATCATTAAATCGTCAAGAGGGGCAGGGCATTTACGAATCCCATCTTGAAATATTACGGCGCTACGAATCCAAAAGCTAGGAGAGATCTCTGAAGAGCGAAGAATTAATAAAAGAGAGAAAGCGAAGAAAAAACTGTACCATAGGCGATATTACGGGCGCTCAGTTTTCTATTTTGTGTTTTTAGTCATCCATCTTCATTTTTTTGCCTTGCCGCTTTTTTGCTTTACTATTCCCCTTTTGTGGGTATAAGCCACGATCCCAACCTCGCGATCTCTCCCTTGGCGCTGCTATCGTGGGGTCCATTTCAGTTCCTCGTTGCTGTATATCTTCTCCATCCTGCTTATTGTGGCGCTGCTTCGACAGCACCAATAGGCCCGCCATGGACTTCGAGGCCCCCCTATTTCGGGCTATGGCCACATCGACGCGCCCGATATACCAGCTGTTGCGCTGTGTCAGTTTTTCCAACAAGGTCCATGTGGAGATCTCAGAGGATGGTATCAAATTCATCGCAGATCATGCCCGTGTCATGCAAGGTACGATTATCATACTTGCCATACTTGCCATACCTGGTGCTGTGGGTGTGAAATCGGCGAACAATGACGGACAAAGGAACAATGGCCAGCAAGCTAACAAGAATAACCAGGCATGGCTTCTCTGAGCACGTCCATGTTCACGACCTACTTACTCAATCCGCCCAAGGGCCGCAGCTTGAAAAGCGATGGCGGCGATAACGATGATGAGGAGGCCGAGGACGACGACGATGTCTTTCCACTCGGCTTCCAGATTTCGCTTCCTGCGCTTCTCGAGGCCCTCCAGATCTTTGGCGTCTCAGAGGCGCCGTCTCGCCAGTTCAAGGCGGACCCAGACGGCTACCGGGGTCCCTTGCGCCACAACAGCAGCAGCATCAACGCCACCAGCAGCTACCATGGCGGTTTCGGAGGTGGTGGCGGAGGTGGCAGCACCTACTCCAGCCTGCGGACAGGCGATGCCTTCAGCAACCAGACTCTAGGCATGCCAGGCACCTGCAGCCTGCTGTATGCCGAGGACGGCGCTCCGTTCAGTATTCTGCTCGAAGAGGCCTCTGTCAGCACCACCTGCAACCTGGCGACCTATGTGCCGGACGCGCTTGAAGCCATCCCGTTTGACCGCAAAGACCTCTTCTTCAAGATCATCATGCAGCCGCGCTGGCTGCTGGACGCACTCGTGGAGCTGGCGCCGTCATCGCCCAACCTGCTCACCATCACGGTCACGCACCGCAAGCCGTATCTGCGGCTGTCCAGCCAGAGCTCGTCGGGCGGCTCGAGCGTTGTGGATTTCTCGCGTGGGCGTCAGCTGTTTGAGGCCATCTCGGTCGAGGAGCGCTGGTCGCAGAGCTTCAAGTTCGACATGATCAAATCCGCGACCGAGGCCATGCGCATTGCCGACAAGGTCAGCATTCGTGGCGACCGACAGGGCGTGCTCAGCATGCAGTTCAAGGTTGACATGGACAACAGCGTCGGACTCGGTGGAGGAAATGGGAATGCGGCTGGTAGTGGTGGTGGTGGTGGCGGACTAGGGGCAGGCGGGGTAGGAGCGGGAATGGGACTGGGGGGAGGCGTTGGGGGTAACACAACGGGCGCCATCGGCAACAGCAACATGAACTGGCTGAATTTTACGTTTGTCCCCTTCATTACGGACGAGGAGGAAGAGGACGACGGTGACGACGGGCGCGAGCGACCTGGGGGTCGAGACGACGACGACAACGACGACGACGACAACGAGTGGAGATCGTAAAGGCAAAAAGGCAGGAATCCAAGCAATCTACGGGGGATGAGCCGGCTAGACTCTCACTGGACGCTGGGCGGATGCTATGACTGTCCCATGACCCAGACCCAGGTCACGCCGGCACCAGCTCGCCAACAAGAAATAGCTTCATGGCTCATGTTCGTTTCTTGGATTCTCGTGGCCGATCCTATGTCTGCCTCTGTCTCCGATTTGCTGGCGTTGCGCCCGGGCCAGGCGAGATGGGCCGAGAGTTGATTGCGATGGGACAGCATCTGCAGATGCCACAGCTAAACTGGACCTGGAGCCAGCCAACTGTTTGTGATGAACCAGTACTTTTCAGCCGAGTCTCACGATACGGCCTTATTTCTATTACAAGCTTCTTTTTTGCCCACGGCAACTAGGTGGCCTTTCTTTTTCTTGTTTCGCAAAGTCATTCGCGACCCAGGACCGGCTGAAGCTAGGTCGTAGCTACGGACTGGTCGTATTCTATGCGGCAGTAAACACACACAAAAAGCAATGGCCTTGGTGCTGGTCGACGCAGCCCTGTCTTAGACACGCAGGAAGCTAGAGTTGTCGTATACGACGTATGTATCTGTGGATGCGGGAGTGTACGGAGTACATTCACTACGATCAGCATCAGCCGTTGCGGCTGCATAGCGCAGCAGGGTCATGCCTGGACGCAAGATTCGTTCTAGAGAAGTTCCCCGGTGCACTGTTATCTCATCAGGAAGAGCGGAGAGAGCAGTGGTCGTTCGTGTTGAAGCAAGGGAGAAAACGAAGGCGAAAATAGAGCTAAACGCGTGTGTCTCTAAGCGTGTCTCAATGGCCAAGGGCCAAAAACGGGGCCAGTGCCTCTGGAGGAAAAGAAAATTACGGAGTACGACGTATGTGTACATAGTGTAGACACCCAAAAAATAAAGAGACCGCGGCCAGACCCGGAAAATGGGACCCTAGGTGGAGGGTTGCGGAGCAAAGAGCAGGGAGCAAGGGGCCAGCGAGGAAGAGAACGCAATCTTGCAGCACTCTGTTTGACAAAGGACTCTGCAGGAACCCGAAATATGAGGCCAACGGGAGGGGGAGCCTAATCGTAGTCGTAGAAATAGAAACGGCGAGAACGGGGCGCCAGGGCGGGAGGATTTCGGGCAAGGGAAAAAGAGCTATGTGCTCCGTCGCGCCACTTATGACGAGCTCGTGCATATGGATGGGAGAAGCCGGGATCAGGGAGGGGAAACGGACAGCCAGGTGACGGTTTGTCGGACTGGGTCACGGCCACGATGTCGGTGTCAAATGGCTACGAGAGGAGCGGAATACTGAATATGGAATACGAGAGCCATGTTTAAGAGAGACAGGGAAGCCAAGGCAGGGAAGCCGAGGCCAAAAAAGGGGACGAGAGCTCTGGTATGCAACGGCTGAGACGAAGGGGCGTCACAGAGCATTCCAAGGCCCTTCAGCGCAACAAGCATCATTTGCGAGCTCGAGTAGACAGAGGGGGCTTAAAATACGAGCATGCACATACATATACAACCGAGACACGGCGGCAATACTAAGAAGGACGTGGCCACAATGGTGAGAGACAGGCCTAACCTAGCCTGGAAGGCAGCGATCGGAGAGGAAGTCAGCTTGTTCCGCTTTCTTTTTTTCTGTCTCTTAAATTCCCGTGTCAGCCAGTTTGCATGTACAAGTACGGAGTACTCCGTATGCCCATACGAGAGGAGGCCATCGTTTTGAGTAATCAAGCGACCAGTGATTCGCAAGGCGAGTCTCGATCGTGTTTATTTGGCTGCTCTAATCACGGCTCTGAAGGGACAAAGGGAGTGGAAAATGACCCCAGGGAGGAGCAGGCAGAATGGAGACCGATGCCAAAATACGTTGATACATGTACACATGTACACCCTCGCAGCGACACCATAGACCTGTCTTCGCCTCAATCTCAATGCCTGCTATGCGGCGACGCATGCTCGGCGAGCTCGAATGCCAGTGGCACCGGAAGTCTCTCCGGGGGTGTGCGTTTATATGCACTCAACTATGTATTCCCATAGGGGCCGCCATTCCAACAGGACTGGGGCAGGCATAATTCGATTGACGGGGACTGCCATGGCCTTGTCCACCATGCTATACCGTTTTTCTATATGATCGGCCTGGAGGAATGAAGGGGGATATTGGGCGAGGGTGCCATACATACATACTCGTGTTGTCTTGTCAGAGGAGAGGAGAAAGCAGGAAGAGAGGAGGGAGAGACACTCGCTGCTTGTTGACATTGATCCCTTTCGTCAACGGAATAGCTCCTGTTAGCAAATAATGCAGAAGAACTGCGCGTCTCAAGACATCACTAACATACAGCACTGTTCCCTCTCTCGCACTGCTCCATATATTCCGTAGGCACCATTTCACTCGTTTCTTCTTCCTCTGTCTTTAGGTTATGTTGCAAAGGGCAGGTTTTCTTTTTGCCTGTTTTACGTTTCTCAGTGCATCCAAAACTAGCGTCTTTCACTTTCCCTAACTGGTATTCCTTTTTCCTTCTTTCTGTGTTATATCCCAAACAACTGCTTGTCACTGAAGCCTCGCCTTGATATTGGACGGTGCCCCCAGATCGAACTCGCCACTGGTATCGAGTACTCCGTCCACAGAACAGCTATATAGACCTGTTGTGCCCAAGTCGTCCTCCGAGACGTACCACACACCGTTCACCCAACTCTCCTTACGTTCCTTTTTTGGTGTTACTGCCCGGAACGGCGGCCTCGTCTTTCGCTTTTGTCGTTTCGTCTTAACAGCACAACAGCCAAGATCAAAAAGAAGACAATGGAGAAGACCGCAGACGCCGCAAGGAGCCATCAGCTTCCCCCATCTTCTTCCTCCGCATCCGTCTCATCCTCTGGATCGTCCATCCCTCCCGCACCCTTGGCTTCCTCCGCATCCTCCGTATCAACCACCTCCACGGCGTCCTGCTACGCTCGAGGATCCAACCCCAAACGTTCGCCGGCTCCCTCGGTGTCCACGTTGCAGAGTGTGCACACAGCTGTCTCCTCGGCTTGGTGGTCCTGTCTCGGCAGCCTCTACCAGGCTGTCTCGTGCGGCAACTCCTGCTGCCTGTCCTCCAATGAAGACGCCGACCACCGCTTTGTCTATCAGAATAACCAGCCTAGCGCCTTCCAACAGTACTACTGGCCAGCCAGCTACACCAGTGAGAAGATGATGTACAGCGGCAGCGGCAGGGACATCCACAGCAGCCGGAGCAACGCCAGCCAAGTGAGCAGCAATACCGCCCACAGCGCATGGCCTGCGGAAAAGTACGTCCACATGCCCACACATGCTGCCGCCAGCTTCCTGTCCACGTCGACAAACCGGACCATGAAGACGACAGACAACCTCATCAGCGTCTAAAAGACGGGGAAAAGCGACACTCGCCGCTCTCTTCTCATCCGCCACTGACGCACCGACTCACGTTATGAAGCGAATGCAGGCTTTGCAGTACAGTTCCACGGAGGCCGTGGTCTGGTCGTTTCATCGCTTCATCCATAAATAACGTTGCGGACGGGCACGTCTAGGCTCCCCAAACGTGCCCTGAAATTCTCACCGAGCTGCTTTCCGCTCTCCACACTTGCGGCACGCTGTAGCTAGAACTTACCTGTTCAGAACCAGGTTTTTTTTCGTTTTTTTGGATCATTCTTTTGTTGGATCAATTGGTTGTTCCAGGTGATCGGCCATTGCATCCTCTCGGGCCTCCTAGTGAAGGAAGGCAACGGTGCGAGGGAGGGGAATACACCGCAGGAACTAGGGTCCTGTCGTTCGTTCCCGGTTGCACTCTTTTTATTTTCCTTTGTTAGTCCATGATCTGGGAAGTAGTGTGGGAGAAAGCTGAAAGTTTTCGAGTATGATATCCAATAGGAAGAGATAAGAACATCGCAATTTTGTTTTCTACAAGCTACAAATGTCTAATCCAGGAGACCGTGGCAAATTAATAGGTTATTCTTGAAAGGAGTTGTGTATGGTTGGATCAAGTGTGCCTGTTGTAGCGCAACCGCCACATTTGCATTCCGGATTTAGAAAACAGCCACCTCGTACGCACAGTGTACCTCATTTGTGTTATTTTTCATTCACGTACACCAATTATGTTATCCTAAGTACAATGTAAATGGCACATACTATGAAGAGCATACGCTGAGACGACATTGCAGTACACTCCATTATTACAAATAGGTTGAAAAGTGATGCGTACAGGGTACGTTGCAAAGGGGCATTGGTGTGACGTGACTCGCTTCGCTGTCGGGCCAAGAAACGCCTCTCGCTTCGGTACGAGATCAACGGGCTGTTGTCGTGCCACATATTCCTCTCGGAAACTAGATACGACAGAGAGTATGGGCATTGTACAACCAAACATCCTACACCAAATTGTCCAGCTGATGACGTGGTCGCGTGGTGTTGAATAAACCGCAGAAGCCAAGGTTTCCTTCATGTCTTCTGGATGGCAGCTAGACTCTTTGTTCCACGTGTAACAGCGTGCCACCAAATGCATAAGCTGAACGGTGCCATGCCTGATTCTGGGGCCAATATTTCGTTTTCCCGTCAATATTAAGGCACAGCCCCTGTCCATCGAAGGTTTTGTGTGTTGTGAGACGCCGCCAATTTGCCTTGTCCGCACCAAATTGTACTCCGGAATCCATGTGCGGACATCGCAACATTTTATTCTCTTTTATTCTGTGGAATAAATGGTGGATATTTCCAACAAGGCGGGATACGAGGACCTAGGACTCCTACATGTACTGGGCTGAGGACTATGTAACTAGCTATAGTGGGCAGGTAACCGTGGCACTCGTTGGTTCAGTGACAATGTGGAACGGGCGGCAGACAACCGACAGGCATAAGGAACCTGCCCTATCCTGTCGGGCCTCTCATTCACACAATATTGGCTCGTCCGCCAACGATTCGATCAGAGTGTGGGCACGAAAGCGGCCTGCTTTCGGCCGGCAGATCTAGCATGACCAAATACGCCAGGATTGCGAATGAGGTACAAAGGCTCGGATTTGGCTACCATACTCCTCCTCCTCCTCCAGGATAAGAAGACGGGACCCGTGCTCGAAATAGAATAGAGGAACGGTACCGGGTAATCTGTGTACTGGGTGGCAAGGCTCCCCGTAAAGGCTAGGTGGTCACGGCAACTCTGACCTTGCAGATATTGCACGGGCGCTTGGATAAATGGGCAGCGTAGAGCAGAGGGTGTGCTAGAAGGCTTGGGGAGGAGGGACGGGTTGCTACTGTGTCTTTGAGAGGGATTTCTTATGTCCTCGTGATGTCGATATTTTTTTATACTTTTTTCTTCGCCGCGATCTTGCTTCTAAAGGCGGTCAAGGATGCTCCAAGAACACCAGAGCAGGTTTGGGATGTGTCCATCACCCGTTTTGGTGTAGTGGCCGTATCCATGATCTCATTCTCGTTCCTGTATACCATGTGTAGTCCAGCTAAGGGACACGCCAACTACAGGTTCGATAAGCTATGCCCTTTTCGTTGGTCGTCAGGTGAATCTGCCTCGTCGGTTTGTGCTTTGAAACGTCCGAGCAAAATCAAGCTTTCTCCTCTCTTCCTTCCCTTTTCGTTCGTATCTGTGAGAATGATTGGCCAATGTCCTGTATGGCTTACTGTAATAAATCCCTTCAAGAAGCTTCGCACTTCCCCAAAAGCCCGCATCTAATGCCACTCACGCTCACGCTCATTCGCCGAAAAACAGTCGTGAGGCCGGCTGCATGCTAATTAGAGCCCCGGCTAAAAAAGATAGAGAAGTAGCCTCTCAGACTATGCAGCGCCTAGTGGATCGGCTGTTTTATATTTTATTTGGTAAAAACGACGGGCTATGTACAAAGAAAACGAGGTCTGGTCATTCTATTCTCGCTCTTGATCCTAATGGAGCGCACCGAGGAGATCTCAATTACTTGCATTCAGGTGTCGCATTTCACCCAGAAGTTGAACTAGTTCTACGAGTGGTCTATCCATAATTTCAAGAATTGTTATGTTTATTTGCGGGTTTCTGTCAAGTATTGCTTTTTACAATACTCGTTGACCTGCTCGCCGTGGTGTTCTGTTTATCTGTTGTGCTGCTGTGGCTGGTTTTGTACGGCCGTACGAGGGGCAGGGGAGGAGCAAAAGAGGCGGAAAGGATTGGGATCCTTGACTTCAGCGGAGCGTTTCATTTCCAATAGCTAGCATACCACATTTCTTGCAACAATGTCCTGCGTAGAATAGCCAACCCACGCAACGATCTAGGTTATCTCTATTTCTTCATTTCCCATCTAAGCAAAGCCCCGATAGTTAGGAGACTTCTCTGTGAGCCTACAGTGCATATGTCCTAGAAAAGTAGTATTAATCTGGTTAGGGTGTGGCTTTGACCTTGTCCACAACGTAGTGTACCACGAGAAGTGCAGGGTGTCCACCACCACGGGGTGTTCCGAAATCGAATACGAGTACGGGCGCGATTAGATGAGAGGTACCTTTTAAAGCATGGCTGAAATGTCGGGGATGACAGAATTTTGGGTCAGTGACAAGAGAACGGTGAGTGGATGTTGAAGGATGGTAAGAGAATAAAATCCAAGAAAAAACCCAAGAAAATCGCCGCTGCTGCCGAGCTGCAGGATGAATAGCCGCATGTTTTTGTCCAGCGATTGACGCCACATAATGGTCACGTTGTCCAACAGCGCATGGACAAAGTCGCGCTGGATGTAGACAATGGTAGCGGCTGTGAAGAGGGAGCAGGGGGTGTCTTCCTTCAGAAGAATTCCACTTTGGTCGGTCCCCTTTCAGGTATATGGTCTCCTCGAACTGAAAATACTCCAGATCTGATTGAGGGCACTCGGACACTGAGTCTTTTTGGACCTCAACGGCTCTGGTGCAGATCCAATCAAGCTACATACTTAAGGATCTTCCATCTTGACCACTTGGTATGGCCATCTGACCAAATGGCTTAGACCAGTACACTTCCCCAGAATTCTGTCGAGAAATTTTTCGTATCCTTTTCGCCCTTTCTTTTACTAAACTCCTAATCAATCTTTTATGGCGAGAAGGGGAGACGGGCCAAAAGCAAGACACTAAAGTCAGCCACAAAAATAACAACTAGCGAGTGACCGATATGCGTATATGGGATAGTTGACACAGCACAGACGCTCTGGACACAGCGCTGAAACAAATCTTAACTACACATAGACTTGCATGTATTCAGCCACGACACTCCTGAAGGAAGCAGAGTGCATCTGCTAAAAAGGCTAAGTGAAGGCTAGGCCAATAAGGGGAGGCCCCGAGGGCTACACGTGATCATTCGAACCTTGGGGCATAGACGTTCAACTCCGCGGCACTATGATGTCGCCAGACAAGGTTGCTTCATAACGCTATGGCGATGGAAAGGCAGAGATGTACGCAGCCTCCTTGGTAGCGGAGATGCTGCACCGAGCCATGTACATAGGGGGTAGTTGTGGTGGTGCCTGGGGTGGGGGTGGATGATGCTATTGATGCCACGACCAGCCCAGATCGCAAAGCTCTCGACCTAGAGATAAAAAAAGAAATCTACTGTGGGAAGAGGGTGACCCGCTAAGCGACCCGGGACGGGAAAAAGGCACAACGGCTACCCGCTAGAGGCTGGGTTGTAGATTAGACAACGGTGGGCTGGCTGAGAGCATGCAAGGTACGATAGAATCGAATGCTAGGCTGCGGGCTGCGGGTAATACTGTGTGGCCTCTAAGAACGCCTCGGCATACTGAAACTGGAAAGCTAAGAGGGGAAACGGTGAGAGTCTAGAAGCTAGATGGAGGCTGAAAATGAGTGATGTTGTGGAGGCGAGCATTTTCAGCAGACATCCCGGGTAGACGCTGGTGAGTTGTTCTTTGTTGGTGTTCCTCGAAGGCATCTTTAGACATCGTCAACGATAGAACCGGACTACTCTTGCTTTCTTTTTCCGCTCTTCCTTCAATCCCCCTGTTCGATCTCTTAGACTGGCACACTCCTAGTACTCCCTCCTCCTCATCCTGAAGGCAACCTGTGAGAGTTAGCGTGTCTGGACTCGAAGATAGAGGATGAACAATCGAAGGGGCTCCTGTCCTTGGCATTTGCCTGCCCCATCCTCCTCCCCTCACCTTCCCCTGATAGTCTGAGCATCGTGATAGCACGGTATCTGTCTGCCTTTACACTGGGGCCCCTATCTTTGGCCCCCACTTCTGTCTAATACCAACGGCTGCAAGTCACCAAACGATATGGATTGTATAGTGTTTGCTTGAAAGCTCGCAATAGGGAAGGCTCGACTTTTGGGCCAGCCTCTCGCGACTAGAGGCTACCATGGCCAGGAGGAATCGTAGCAGCGTGGGCAGTCTGGTGTTTGTGTATCGCTCCGACCCCCCTGCTCGGACGGAGTGTTTGCTTCCTCTTGTGTTTTCTATTATTTCTTCTTAGCCCCCTCCCCACAGGCTGCTCGTTTGTGGCACATTGCCGTCCTGGCACCACGAGCACACGACCCTCCACAAATGATCACACACATACCACACCTGCAAACGACCCGGGCATTCTCTCTGAGCATTGCATGGCCCAAGCCCCACGGTTCCTATCCTGGCCACTGCGGCCCTGTTGCTCTGCCCACTCTATAATAATACCTACTGCCGGGTCATCTAGGTCGTGGTTCTGGCCTTTGGTCCCCTTCGGTTGTCCAACTTTTCTGTCTTGTTACCTTTTCTGCGAGGAGGCAGCATTTGCTCACCACCCCATTCATTTTTTGCTAGGAGGTTTCCCTTCCTTCCATGCTTGTGTTTATCCAGAAAAGCCGCCCTTCTTTTGTCTTGCTGTTTTACCATTTTTTGGCCACATGCCTTATTGAGGCACAAACAAACAGGAGCGTCTCGTTTGCATGTAAGTCGCCCTGAGTGGGTTTTTGGTGGCAGCAAAGAAGGCCGACATAAGCAAGCGCGGCCACAGTAGCTCCTTCTGTCGCGGGCAACAATTTATCAAGTGGCCATCCTATATCAGCAGCATCCTTCCTTCCTGTTTCCATATAAGGAAATATATAACAGCATATATCAGCCCTCTCTCTTTCTCTGCCTTTACACTCAACTCCAAATTGCTTCACGATATTTTGCCACGGCTGCACTGCAGCGTATATAATACCAACAAACCACACGAGCCACGAGCCACGAGCCACTATGCCTTCGCGGAACAGCTTCAGCTTTCGCGGGCTTCTCGTGCCGTCTCGACACCGAACGGTGTCTCTCAGCAGCGGCAGCAAAGCCAACACAACGAGCATTGATTTTTCCGACAGCTCCAAATGGAGCAGCTTCCATGACAACAAACCGACAAAACGAAGCGCAACGACAGCGACCAAGTCGTCAAGAGCCGCCGGCACCGCTGGAAATGCGAGACACAGTGTCCATGATGGCGAGGCGCCCAGCCAAGAGGAACTAGAGAAAATCAGAGCCGCTGTGGCAGCTGCAGCATCAACGGCCGCTAGCAATCTTCGGTTTCGGGCCGGCGAAAACGGGCATCCCTTGGATCTTCTGAGCAGCCGCAGCAGCATCAGCAGCAGTACGACGGCGGTGCCAATGCGGCATCGACCGCGGCCAGCCCTGCAGCCGATTGTGGTGTTGCGGCCAGTAGCGTCAGATTCGCATCTGGTGGCCTATCGCCATGATGGACGGGCGTTGCAAGAGTTGACCGATATCGAAGAACATGTACAAGAGCAATCAGCAAATACGCAGAGGCAGGGTCCAACACAGACTTACACTCGCGCGCCGTCGCCGCCACATTCACAAACACAGTCGCAGCGGTCTGTATCCCCGGAAAGCTCCCGTTCGTCTTCTGGTGGTTCTTTGTACTCGGTGGAAGTGCAGCCTCCTCCACAGCCTCACTGGTGCATGGCCGCAAACAGCAACGGCTGCCTTTGTTCTCCGCCCCCCATCGTCGCCGGCCTCTCTTTGACGGCGAAGAAACGGCCAGCGCCAGCACCGACAGCCACAATGCACCCGGTGCCAACTGCGGAGGACCTGGCTTTTCAGCAAACGTCGCCTCAGCCCCCTTGTACCGGCGGCCAATCATCAATGTCGTCGTCCTGGTCGTCCTCTTTCACCACGCAGTCTTTCATGTCGCCAGCTTTCAGCTCGCCATCGGTAGCATCTACGGCATCTTCGGCCACCTCGTCTTCGTGTTCTGAGCTAGCCACTCAATCTCTCCCTAGCCTGCAGTCGCCGCCTCTTGCAGAAGTGTTTTACGTCGATGAAAACCGTGACCGTCTCCGGTACGGCCACAATAGGAATGCCAGCCAGCCTACTATTTATGATCAAAAATACCCACAGTACCAACAGCAACAGCAGCACCAAAACCCGTCGGTGCTGAAGCCGCTGCCACCACCACCAGGGCAGCAGGAGCTGCATATTGTGCATTTTCACAAGGACAGCGGCGTGGATATTGACAGCGACACTGAACCAACACATCACAACCGCAACGCATCTCGGTCCTCGGATCAGGGCCACCTAGGGCTCCTCGAGGCCCTTCTCATCCAGCCAGAGGAGGCCATCGCTCTCCGCAAGGAATACCAGCAGCAATACCTACTTTGGAAACTCCAACAGCAGCAACAGCGACCACAACCTCGCATGAATCAGCGGCATACGTACCAATACGACCACCGAAGAGCAACCATGGACAGCGAACGTGGCTCCGACGAGGGCAAGGCTCTCACTGTCGCTGCAGCGAGCGTGTCCGATGTTTGTAGCAGTCCAACATTTACACGCCCCCGGCCTGCTCCCAAGCCAACCGGCCGACCAATCACAAGCTCGGCCTCGGGAGCCTTGCTCTCCCCAAAGCGGCCAGCAGCTATGACACCTCTCCAGCCGCTGAACCGGAAGCCAACTGTGACGGCAGCCCGTGTGCAGCGCAACCGGTCTAAAAAATCGCGAACATGGCGAGCACGGAGCATCCCTGTGCTTAAGCCGGGAAAATCGGTACACTTGCTGCCTGCAGCCGAGTCTATATCTACGCAGGTCAAGCTTCCGACAGAGGAGAAGGCCAAGGAAGTAAAACCTGAGGTGGCCAGCCAACCACAGCATCCTCAGCCAGCATCAGTGGGCAACGGATCTCGATGGACCATTTCAGATAACGTGGCAGAGCTTTTCAGCGGTCGACTGTTCAGCCGCATGGAGGTTAATGAGACGTTGACGCCAGAAAAACTCCAAGCAGTTCGGGAAAGCCGAGCAGCCGCACTCCAGAGTGCGGAAACGGCAGCAAAAGCCACAGAAACCGCAGAACAGAGGGTTCAGCCTTGGGCGGCAACCGAAAAGGCAGCTCCCGAATCCAAGACTACAACGCCAGCCGCTTCTGTGCCAGCCTCTCCGGCCTGTGAAGAGCCTCCAAAAGGCGCATCTTCATCTCAACATGGGCAAGACGTGGGATTGGCTGCGCAGTTGGACCAATTTCCATCGCCGCCTCTACCACCGACATCAGCTCCCCCACATCCACCCGTTATGCTTCCGCGGCATGTAGCGGAACTGGTTGATATAGATTCTAGCGACACACCGACAGAGCCATTTCACCTAGATGATCTGCCTCGGCGCATTGGCGCCGCAGGGGTGATGCTGTCCTTTGCGCTGCCAGACGAGGAGGAGGGAGCACTCCAAAAGGCGGTGCTCAGTGCTGGTGAAGCACTGTCGTCGTCGCCGCCCATGCCAAAAATACAGGAGATCCAGCATGCGGCAGCCCAAGACACACGGGCAGAAGAAACGCAAATGACTTGGGTTCCGCGGCGGAGTCCTGAACGCTTGGAGCACAAGGGCCGAAGGATCCAGGGGAAGCCGATGAAGAAGATCAGGCTACCGGTGATCCCGGAGCTCATGGTGACGGATGTGCGCAATCAGAGCCGCCAAGTGAATATGGCGCCGACGCGAGCCAGCATGACAGCCACAGAGCTGACGAAGGCGGCAAAAGCAGCCACAGCGGCAGATGAGCGGAACTTGTTCTTCTCGGCGACCCCATATACGATGGTGATGCCGACAATCCGACACGGCCCAATCCGGCTGGCCCGGCCAGAGTGCCGCACAATTGGATGCACGCCAGGATTGCCAGCAGACACTTTGGACTGGACAGCGTTTCAGATGGCTATTCTAGGCGGTGCTGGTGATCTGTTTTCGGGTAGCTTCGACTATGGCAGCTCGGCATCGGCAGATACGGAGGACATTGGTGACCTAGCCGGGTGGTTTGAGACGCTGGGAGTGCGACAGGAACGGCTGGTCCGAGAAGCAGATGCTGAGCCAGTCCAACCAGAGGCACTCTCCAAACAGAAGCAGCCAAGCCATGAGAAGCTAAACGGGCCACAAGGAGCATATACGGCAAAAGCATCAAGGGCAGCTCGAAGCAGCCGCGAGCCACCCCGTGCCGTCGAAATGGTGTATTCCACTTCGGCCCCGGCACCAGAGCACTTGTTTCCAGAGCCTGCCGCCTCGTCGACATACCGACACAGCCGAGTCCAAGAGGCCGAGCAGCTGAGCCATCTTCAGCGGTGGAGCTTCGAGACGCAGCCGCCCAAGTACGCGCCGAAGAACGGAGATCGGCAGCGGTTCTCGTGGGAGCTGCCGTCGCCGACGTCCATGTACGGCATAGATGATATGCCAGGGCTGCCAGACTTGTCAGACATGCCAGACATGCCAGACATGCCATTTATGCAAGAGATGATTGAGATTGGGTTTGAGGGGATTGCAGAAATGCCCACGAGAAACACTCCACCGCCACTGCCACTGTGTCCGGAGTCGGCGTCGTCGGCAGCAGCGAGAGGAGTTAGGTCCGGAGCTAGAGCCGGAGTTGGATCTCGATTGGCTCTGCCGGCTGCACAGCGAGAGAGCTTTGCCAGCTTCGACAGCTACGAGAGCATGCCGCAGAGTCCGTTGGCCGACGTGGTGATGACGCGGGCAGCGGACGGCAGCGAGTTTGCCGTGCCGATGGGATACAACCTAAGCCATGACTTGGGCAGCTATCTGCGGTGGGAAGCGGAGAATGTTTACGCGATGGAGCATGATGCGTGAGGACTAGTGTAGGGTTTGGTGTTTGAGTCATAAGGTGAATCGGAGTAAAACTTGGATACGGAGTCAGCGATAGTAATGAAGGCCGACAATCGAAACGGCCGGGTCTAGCATAGCACACAGATATACCACAAATAGCATACGGGGCGTTTTTGAGCAAGACTTTGATGGATGAGCCTTGCGGTGCGCGTGTTGTGAAAACTGTGCAGATTGTTGGCGATGTCGGCCCTTCTCCGCACTTGTGATAGGCAGGGATATAAGAGACGGCGACGGCGATAGTTAGTAGATAGAGTTGGCTGCCGTCTAGTCGCCGCTGTCTTTCCTAGTTGTCGCCATCCTTTGTCGTCCTTCTGTCTGGTATTGTCATCGTTTTGTCTCATCCTCCACCATGGCATCGCCTATTGAGCTTGCGTCCATCCCAGCGACAGAGGGCCGTGAGAATGTGATCTCCCAAACCAGCAACAACGCAAGCGACAACCGCAGCCGCACAGAGAGACCTGCGCAGCTGCCAGATCGCGGCCGGGCGGCGTATCTCGTGCTGGCTGCGTGCGCTCTTGCCCAAGCGCCCATTTGGGGTGAGCCGAATCGCCTCATGCCTCATGTCTCACACCTCCATTCCCCATGAATCTCCATCACGACCCGACCGTACCGGCCATGGCATTTCACCTTCTACTTCTGCGCTTCTGCGAAGTCGTCCCCAGCACCTCATCCTCGTCATCCACATCCCCGAACCCCCACCTGCCCCTCACCGTCAACACCTCACCAACACCCCCCCGACACTCCCCCAACACCTCCTCCCGCTAACTCCTCAGGGTACTCCCTCTGCTTCGGCGTCTTCCAGCAATACTACGCTGCCCACAGCCTCCGCCACGCGTCTCCGGCCGCCATTGCCGCCATCGGCACCTCCCAGACCGGCGTGCTCTACCTCGCGGTGCCCCTCGTCCTCGTGCTGCTCACGCGTTTCCCGCGCTTCTGGACCTACTGCGGCCCCCTCGGCCTCGTCGTCGCCGTCGCCAGTCTGGCCGCCTCGTCGACGGCTCTGGCCCCCGGCGAATATGCCCCGCTGCTGACGACCCAGGGCATCCTCTACGCCCTCGGCTGCGCGCTGCTGTTTGCGCCGACGTCGCTGTGCCTCGACGACTGGTTTGTGGAGCGCAAGGGCCTCGCGTACGGCGTCATGTGGGCGGCTAAGAGCATGGTCGGCGGCGGCGTGCCGTTTTTGGTGGCGGCGATGCTGGAGCGGCTGGGCCCGGCGACGACGCTGCGCATCTGGGCGGCGGCGTCGGCGGTGCTGGCGCTGCCGGTGCTGATTCTGCGGCCGCGAGCGAGGGGGGGCGACACAGGCGCCGACGCGAGCCAGCCGGCATCGGGATCCAGCTCAGGACCCAGCTCAGGACCCAGCTCAGCCATCGCCAGCGCCGCTTCCGGGTCCGAATCCGAGCCGCCGGCGCCTCTCCGCTTCCTCCGCCGTCCGCTCTTTTGGATGCTCATGGTCGGCAACACCGTGCAGTCGCTGGGGTACCAGATGCCCAGCACCTATCTGTCGTCGTATGCCTCGGCCGGGCTGTCGCCTTCGTCGCCGTCCTCCTCGTCGTACGGCCCCCTCTTGCTCTCCCTCTTCGCGCTCGCTTCCGTTCCGGGCTCCATCGTCATGGGCGTCCTCGGCGACCGCCTGGCCTCCACCACGCTGGTGCTCATCTCGTCCGCCGGGTCAGCCGTCGCCGTGTTTGCCCTCTGGTACACCAGCAGCAGCTCGGCCGCCGTGGTGCACAGCCACTCCGCCGAGCTGGGTCTGCTGGTGGCCTTTGCGCTGGCCTACGGCTTCTTCGCCGGCAGTTTTTCCACCACCTGGTCGGCCGTGCTGCACGACGTCAAGCGCCGCGACGCCGCAGCCCACACGGGCCTGGCCTTTGGGCTGCTGATGGGCGGCCGCGGCGTTGGCTTCGTGCTGAGCGGGCCCGTGAGCGGTCTTTTGCTGTCGTCCGCGGCCACGTCGGCGTCTGCCGGTCCATCGGCATCGGCTTCGGCGTCTGCGTCGGCCACCCCGACCGCGCCTGCCCAATACGGCCCGCTGATCCTGTGTACGGGCGCGACTGCCATCTTGGGCGCCTGGGGCTCGCTGTGGGTCCTTGGCAAGCCGTGTCGCCGTATTGTGCGACGGCTGCTTGTGGCTTATCGTGACGGAAACAGGACGATGTCTTCCCGTGAGCAGCCGTCATGAGAGGACAATGAGGAACACAATAGAGCAATACAGTAATAGAACCATAAGGATACATGTCATTACGAGTAGCCGCTTAGCGGAGCATGCAGACGTACCAGCTGTGCTACCTAAAGCACAAAGCAAGATGCAAACAAACCAAAATACCAATACAACCAAGCCAAAGAGTAAAAATGCATCCCAACTGCGTCAACACCGTCCACCAACAAGAACTACACCTCCAGAATCCGCGTAATCGTCACGTCAATCTCCTCCCGCGTCATCTCCTGGCCCGCTGCCCGCTGGCCCTCCAGCACGTCGTCCAGCCGGTTCAGCTGCTCGACTTTCAGCACATAGGCATTCCACAGCTCGTCGGCCTTGCCCTCTTCGTCTTCGTCCAGGCCGGCTGCCGCCATCTCCTGTCTCGTCTGCATCTGCATCCACAGGTGCCGCCGCTCGTCGTCCAGCAGCTTCATCACAAAGGCCAGGGCCGCGCCTGGGTCCATGGCCTCGGAGCCAGCTGGCCGCCGCTCACGCCACAACGTTAGAGGCAACGCTTTGCGAGCCGGCATCGGCCGCGGCACAGCCACCGTGACTTTCTCGGGCCGCTGCTGCTGCTGCTGATGCTTCTGGTCGTGGTCGTGGCGCGCACTCTGCGTCTTTTGGAAGCACACTACACAGTTGACGCGGTTGTGCTTGCAAGATGTCGATGCCGCCGCCGCCGTCGTTTCCTTGGCGGCCTTATCCATCTCAAACGCCACCGACTTTTTGTACGTCGCCTTTTCCGCTTCCTCTTCGTGTTCCACGTGCTCTTCTTCCGGCTCCATGTTGTCCTCCTCTTCCTCCTTTTCAAACTCCAGGTCGGGGATGATAAACGCCGACGTCATGTTCTCGTCCATCGAGGCATCCAGGTCGTCCTCGAACTCGTGCGTGTCCTCGCGCTGATAGTCTTCTAGGCCGTTGTGGTCCTCAACCTCGTCGTGGTCTTCCTCGACACTATCTTCCAGGTCCTGCACGCTCTTCGGGTCCTTCTCCTCCAGCCCCCGAATCACCTCCAGCATCTCCGTCATCCGCACCAGCGTCTCGTCCTTGGCCGTCCACGACTCCCGCAGCCGCCGGAAGTTGTCGTCCAGCTGCCGCACGCTCTTTTCCTTGGACTGCAGCAGGCCCTGCAGCTTCGCAATGTGTGACCGCTGCCGGTCCACCACTGCGTGCATCTTCATCTCGCGCTCGCGGCCCTGCTGCCGTTCCTGACGCTCGTGGTGCTGCTGCTTCTGCTGGACGGTTCGCAGCTTGTCCTTGAGCGCCGTGTGCTTCGTCACCAGCGACTCGCGTGCTGACGCCAGTGCCTGCTTCTCCTCCTCGCACTTGGCATGATCGCCGCTGAGCATCCTCTTCTCCGCACCCAACCGCGCAATCCGCTCTTTGAACAGCCGGCACTCCTCGCGATGGCTGCGAATGGCTGCTTCACGCTCTTCCTTGGTCGCCCGGATCACACGTTCACGTTCGGCCACCATTTGCTCCAGCTGATGCATCCGTCGCTGGGCGTCTTGCGAAGGACGCTGCGAAGCAGCTGCGGCCGCACTCGCGGAAGCATTGGCTGCTGCCAGCTTCTCCCGCATCGCCTCCAGCTGTGCCGCCAGCTTCTTTGACTTGTCGGCAGCCGCAGCCGCACACGCCACAGCAGCATCACGCTGGGCAGCCATGTCGTCGGCAGTCCGCTCCTTCTCCTCCTTTTCTGTCTGCATCGTGTCCAACGCCATTTCTAGCTCATACACGCGCGATTGCAGCACTAAAACGTTAGCGGAGTGCCCGTCATGCTAAAGCCTGTACACACCGGCTCCTACCTTGGTTCTGCTCTTGGCTCTCCTTCAGCGGCTGGCCGCCTTCCGATCCAAATCCGCTCTCCGACGCCTTATGTGGCGACGCAGCATAGTATCGCTCCAGCAGCGTCTGGAACTTGTGCTCGCCCTGGATGATTTCGTTCCGCAGCATCTCGTTGTGCTCCTGCAGCCGCACCACCTCTTCGCGGATCTTGTCCACGTCCACAAAGATCTTCTTCTCGTCCTCCGGCACGGGCCCTGCTGGCAGCTGGTACTGCCGCCGCGCATCCATTGATGTCCCGTAGAAAAAGGCACCCGGCGTGTACCGCAGAGTCCCCGTCACCAGGTTATGCAACAGCGGGTACGACTGCGACGGCACAATGAACGACTGCCCCGTCACGCCGTCGTGGGTGTCGCTGTATTTGGCAGCAGGGGATACAGAAGACCCGGCAGCTGCCTTCTCAGCAGCCACCGGCCCAGCACCCAAGTCAATGTCCTCGGGCGACTCCGTTGACGTTTCTGGCGATGTAAAGTCCTCCAAAACCGGCGATCCGCGCAGAGTAGTGGCTGCTTCCGTCCTGGCCTCGGCCACTGTCGTGGTGGCCACGAGGCCGCTTTTCCGCCGCGGATACGGCTGCTGCTGCTGTTGCTGCTTGAGTGGCCGCACTGCTGTCGACATGACAATCGACATGTCCGACTCGTTCTGCACCGTCGCCTGCAGCGCTGCCCGATGTGTCTGTTTGGGCTGTTCGACGACTGCTACCGTCTTTTGTGTCTTGGCTGCATTCTGCTTTGCCTGCGCAGCCGGCGCTTGGTTCTCCTTGTCGAAGCTGCCGCCGCGCAGACGCAGAATACCTGCCAGATTCGTCGTCGACTCCTTGGTCAGGAAATCGAGGTCCTCTGTGAATCCCGCCTCGTGATCGGACTCTGCCTCCACATCAGGGTCGCAGTAGATGTCGTCTGCCGTGTCGTCCTCCGGCTGCCACTCAGAAAACGCCCGCTGCAGCGCTGACGTGTTGACCACGCCGCTGAGAAAGTCCGTCTTGCGGCCGGTGTCGTCGAGCCCGCCAAAACGGCCTGTGGATTTCTGCACCCGGTGCCGGCCGCGATGCTGGAAACCAGACCGCGTCGACTCGGCATCTGGGCCGGCCGACAGCAGCGTCGACGCCGTGTCGTTACTCAGGTGGATCGAGCTGGCCGTGATGGTGCCGTGCGAGCCTGTCGACGATGGGGGTTCGCGGAACTGTGGCGGCATCTGTGATCGCGCGTCCTTCGCGGCAAACATCATATCCTTGTCGGCCGGCCGGCTCGCCTTGTAGCTGTTCTTGTGGTTGTTTTTGTGGCTGCGGCTGCGCGTGTCGTAGGCATTGGCTGCCAGGCAGTGCCGCAGGCTCTCGATTGTGCTCGAGGCGTCCGAGTCGTAGGGGAAGACCAAATCATCGGGGTCAGAAGACTTGATCGCGGATTTTTGTCGCCGTGACGCGGCGTATGGGGTTTGCTTGCCCATGCCAGGCGGTGCCCGCGACAGCCGCGCAGATCCGTAGTCCATTGAAGCTGCAGGAAGAAGGGTGCAATGTGGTGGTGAGTTGGCCTCGATATGTGAGAAGAACGCGATCAAGTCACGATGTTAAAGGTAAACAAAGAGCCAAAGTAGTGCTAGGAATATAGAGATAAAAGGGGAATGCAAACGCTGTTGGTGTCCGAAGCTCGCAACCGGCTAGCACATGGCAAAAATAAGAGACAAGACCAAAGGATAGAAAGTCGTGTCGATGCTCAAGAGCTGTCTGGGCGAGAGAGACGAATGGGCGATGGGACGTGTCGTTCTTGGGCAAAAGAAAACAAACCCCCAAAGTCAACAAAGCAGGGCACTTTTTAGTGGGGCTCGCCTACCAATGCAGGGGACACAGGGGAAATCATGTGCCACAGCGGAACCACGAGAGCACGCAGCGCGTTGTGAGCCGCAGGAGAGCACAGGCAATCAGAAGCTCTCGAATTCTTTGCTTTGACGTGCAAGACGGAGAATGCCATATTGCGAGTTGCTCAACTGAGCTTCCCGTCATACACACAAGCAAGCTGTGAGTTGATGTTTTGATGGCTGGCCAATCAGAGGACGCAATTTATGTACGCTAGTCCTATTTTGGCCAGACATCTTGAAGCTCAGTACTCGTACCCATCATCCTCCTGCTCTAGATTCAGCTCAAAGTCAAGTGAACCCCAGATTGTATTTGTGCCTTCGCAGATATAGCATGCTGCAATCCGAAACTTATTCAATAAAATAGCATCGACGCCCACACAGCTACCAACCCGTTGTCCAGGCCCAGGTGACAAATAAGCTTCACTGATTCCTAAGAAGTGCTCCGCTGCTGCTTTTAGTGGAGTGCCCAACTGAGGCCTTGAGGCTGTGGAAGGGCCGTACCAAGGCCCTAACCGCTGCATTTGCATTTCACCATCGGCCACAGACCATCGCATTCGGGCCTCTTCTGACAGTGCGGAGACTAGTCACCATTCAATCAGCCTTCCCCAAAGCCTGGTGTGGCGGCAAATGCGAACCCGCCGCCGTCCATCGTATGCGACCGTTCCAATACCACTGTTTGTGCCGTGGCTATACTGCTTACGGCACAGGGATGCGAGAACTCCTGTGAGCAGAGGCTAAAGCTTCTACCGCGGACCTTTTGGGACGGACCTTTCTTGGGCACAGCCTCTTTCGCACTCTGTTAAACAAAGGGGCTCCACTTTTGTGGAAGCGCTCGCTCTCATTGGCCCGCGCATAGAGGCTATGCTTTGTATGTTTCCAGTTCACGTAGAATAATGACAATTTCGTAGCGGTGCTTATGCCGGCTTCTGTTAGTGCTCGCCAGCCAAATGTATGGCTGTTGCTAACAGTGCCGGCCGCTCCGTCGCACATTCCCCCGTTAAGCTAACTCGTCACCTTGTCGCCATGCCCTTCTTTTTTTGCGGAGAACGAGAGAGGCTAAGCCCGTTCAGTATTGGAAATGCGAGTTTGTGAGATCACGGCCAGCCTTTTCTGCTGTGCGCTGTGCTGAGCCTCCTTGTCACGAATGGCTCATGGGCATATATAAGAGCCGTCTAGGTCTGTCCTGTGGTCGGCTCTTTCCATTCTCATCATCAAGCCATCAGAACTCTAAAGTGTAAGATCATAGATCACATTGCCTCATCAGCCTCGTCTTAGTCGCACCATCTACCACCTCTCCATATCTACTCTCACAACTCCTACTTTACTTCTACTTATTTATACTATCACCCTTGTTCACCACTTACCTCTCTCTCTGCCTCCTACTACCACTACAAACATGGTTATCGCTCTGGGTATCGCTCTTGTCTACGGCATCGTCCACGAAGTCGTCAACCACAAGAAGCCCATCACCAGCGAAACCGTCAACCAGTACAACGTCCGCGGCGTCTATGACAGCACCTGCTATCTTTGCACGCGCTCCCGCCGCGGCATCTGCCGCCACCACCGCCGCAGCTCTCGCTGGGGCCGCACACCTCCCCAGGTCTACCGCTCGCCCGGTGGTCCGGCCAACGTCTACTACACCCCAGAGCCGGCGCCTGTGGTTCCGTACGGACATATGCAGTACGCCGCTGCTCAGAACCAGCAGCAGCGCGGCGGCGTCGCGGCTTCGCCCGATGCTACCACTTCGGAGCAGCAGCTAGTGCGCCGCCGCTCGATGAGCGATCTCGAGGACTTTGACCTGCCGCCCAAGTACACCCCCCCCACACACAATGATGCTAAGCCGGCCTCGGGGAAGCAGCTGGTGGCCAACTAAGGGCGAAAAGTCTTACACTGTTCATAGCTACTGAGATTGAATGTAGTACGATGTCATGATGGAGATGGACTTGTGGTTTGCTTTGTTGGGTCTCTGGATGCATTTGCTTTTACACATTTTGCGTTCTTTCCTTGCTTGTAACATTATTGTATAATTACGCATATAGACTCAATGGTTTTTATCGTCACATTTGGTTCCAATTTTAGCTTTTGATTTGTTCTATAATATCCCTGAGACGTCAAGTTGTTATTTTCCACACATTCCATGCCCTACTTTACTTCCCTCTTCATACATACCATAGACCAGTGATTCATGCCACATTTGCTTCCATGTCTTGCTTTTGATTTGCTCTCTACAGTAAACCTATATAAATCCATGCCCAAAAAGTAAAAGAAAACAAATTCCTCCGCCTTGCAAGGCCTTTTCATCTGCCATTTAGTATACACTTTTTTCTTGTTTTGTCTCTGCGTGTAGCCCCTGTGTCGCAGCAACACTTTTCAAGGGGCGGTAGGGGCGGTTCGCCCTCTCTTGTCGTGTTGCTGGCCATTCACAAGTCCCTGCTGCCCATTACCGCTCACCCGCCAGGCGCCGTGCCTGCACCTCGCCCAGCGCCTTGGTCCCGCTCAGCACTGCCACGGTGCCCACAACGGCCACCGCCGGCAGCGTCTCGATCAGGTTCCACCGCGTGTAGTACAGGAAGAAGACGCCCTCCATGGCCAGGATCGAGCCGAAAAAGGCTGCGTGCGACACCGGTGCCGTCGCCAGCGCCTTGCCCAGGTGGTTCACGTTAGCCCCAAGCAGCAGCCAGGCCACAAAGAGCGCCGGCACGGCCGCGGCCACGGCCAGCACAAAGAACAGGCTGACCACCCTGGGTGGCGATCGCGGGTCCGCACGGAAGATGTGGTGGATGTGCTCGAGCTTGCCGAAGCGCTCGGAAGCGGAAATGGCTGGCGGCGGTGCGGCCGGGTCGAGCTGTAGGTCCAAGTCGAAGACGCGGGCCTCGTAGCCCTTGGCGGCGCCGAAAGAACCGATGACGATGCTGGCCGTGAGCGGCTGCTTGGCCGCCAGCAGGCGCGCGGGGATGTCCTTCTGGGCCTATAGAGTGTTAGCTGTGCACACGAAAACCGAAAACCTCCTGTCCTGCTGTCCCGCGCTTACAATCTGCACGCTGCCTTTGCCCGAGTCTTTGGTGACCAGCGGGAACGGCGCCTCGAGGCCGGTCTCGGCGTCGCGCAGCAGCAGGAACGCCTGGTGCGGCTGCCTCGCCTTGCCGTTGTCCTTGGCTGTCAGCGTGATCTTGGCCACGTCGCTGGCTCCGAATGCCACGGCCTGGCTCAGGGGCGTCTTTGCATTGAGTCTGGGTCTGTCAGCTTTCTCTTCTCTCGTCTTCGGCGTCCCACTAGAAGGCCTGAAAGTGGATGACCTACTTCTCCTGCACCCGGCTGCTGCTGCCCTTGGCCGCCACCGTGATGCTGGCGTCGTCGAAACTCCATGCCGAGGCCGCCTGGGCCACACCGGTCGCTGCCACCAGCGAAACGATGGAAGAGAACAACCGCATAGTGAAAAGATGCAGACGCTCTTGTCTGCAAAGGCGCAATGGCTCGATGGAAATGAAAGGAGAAAAATCAACAGCTTCCAGAGACAAGGAAATCGTTGAATAAAACAACCAAAGCGGAAAAGAAGGAACCGCAGAGCTAGTTGGTTGGTCGTTGGAAGTCGTCGCCCCTCGCTAGAAAGAGAACACCGTTCCGTTATTGAAGCTGGCGGAGCTCTCTGCGACAGCACTACAGCCGCAACTGGAGCTTTTTAGTACTTACGTGTCTCCCAGGTGGGCCCACTTAAGCCGCGACGGCACGTGTAAGATCACGTGCTTCAAATGCACAGCGACCCAGCGTCGACATCGAGGCCAAAGACGACTTGGTTTCCCCTGTGTGCCGTTCTCAATATATACAAGTTTGATACAGCACAGTACACGCTCGATTCTAGTTTACAGCCAAAAGTTCAATGCGCCCAATCGCGAGGCGTGGTCAAAAAGCCAAGCCCAAGCAAGTCCACCAGGAGAAAGATATGTGGTATAGAGAACAAGATGATGAGACCCTCTAAGCTCACAGCTCTGTTTTTGTCTCTTCTCGCTTTGCTTCCGCGAGTGCGTCCCCATCTCTTAGGGTAGTGCTGGCAGACGGCGCCGCCAGGAAGCCATCCAGCTCCATCCACTCGGCCGTGAAGGCAATGACAATCTTGGCCCAGTCCTCGACGGTGGGCAGGTCCAAATGCTCGCCGTCGTCGTGGATCGTGTGCCAGACATGCGGGAAGGGCGAAGGGATAATGTGGAGGATGTCTACGCCACGATGCATAAACGGGATGTGGTCGTCCTCGACGAAGGGGGGACTGAAGGTGACCTTGTTGCTCTCGGGCAAAAAGGCCTTTTGCGGGTTCGAGGCCAACAGGCCCAGCTTGCGCATGCGATCCTCGAGCGCGGCCATGTGCTGGTAGGCCCAGTGGGTGGTCTGGAAGTAGGACGGGACGCGCGGGTTGGCCGTGCCGAGCAGGTCGAGCAGCAGGAACAGGCTGATGGAGCCGAGCGGGCTTGGGAACGTTGAAAGGGCTTCGTAAGAGGTGACCTCCCAGGACTCGGCTAAAGCTCTGTCAAATCATGGTCAGAACGAGTCAAAAAACGAAGAAGTGTTAGTATACAAAGCGAGAACACACCTGGCACCGTAGAGCGAGTCCGTCGCGGTCCACTTGAGAAACGCCTCCTCGCCGTCCAGCAGCAGAATCTGCACGCCGCGCTCCTCCTCGAGCCCCGACCCTGCATCGCCCGAGGCCGTCATGGCCGCCCACTTGGCCGTCAGCGCCGCGTCAATGCTGCGCGCCACGTGCATTAGCATGGCGCACGGCGCTGCGCTGTCGATGGCGCCGAGGAAGCCTTCTGGAATTGAGAGCGAGTCGTAGTGGGCGACCAGGGTCAGACGCGCCACGTCGCCGGTAGCAGCCCACGGTGGATCGCGCCGGAGAATGAGATTGACAAAGGGCACCTCGGCATCGCCGCTGATGGGCGTCTTGGACGTCGAGTTGTGCCATTCCAGCGACCACGATGGCAGAGTCTCTTCGAAAAAATGCACAAAGTGGTGCTGGACAGCCGTCGAGCCCTCGCTGCCGGGAACGCGGGGGATCAGGATCGGGGCTAGCAGACTGCCGTTATGGATGTCAAAGTCGACGCCGGCCGAGGGGATGCTGCGAAGGGTGTCGTCGGTGACAGGGCTATAAGCGGCGACGGTCGTAAAGCAGGCAGAAGCGGCAAAGAGGCAGAGAAGGGCGAGAGGGGAGAGGTTCCGGGGAAGGATGCGGGAGACGGAAGAGCAGGCCGCCGAGGGCTCGCGCAGGCGTAATCGAGCCATAGCAGGAGGGAGTCTGCGGGCGGTGTTGGCTGGTGAACGGCGCGGCCCTGTCGCAAATGCTGGCACGGCTCTGCTCGTTGAAGGCCGAATCAACGGCCCTACAACAGGTCGGCTGTACGGGCGCAACGGTCGACAACCGATGCAGCTAGAACGTTGGTGTAACGTATAAGCTATGCAGCCGGTCAAGTGGCGCTGCGTTCCTCCAGGGAACTTGGTCCGGCGAGCAGAGGGGACGAGTGCGAAGTGGCTTGTCGAGGACAGGAATCCGGAGAAAGGCCCAGGAACAATGGAAAATGCCACATTAAGCATAGGTGGGGACCACTAGAACGCAGGGGCCATCCGGCACTAGCGTGTCTCGCTGCCACGCCACTATCTGAGATGCAGCAGCCTTAAACGAGCTATGACAACGACAACTACGTGTACGGAATCATCACCGAAATCGACGAACAGCACTGTTGTATGCTACCTATGCTCATATTTCTCAGGCCACTGTTCCCCGGACCTGCTTCATGTCCTTTACATTGATGTCGCGCCACACAAACGTGGCGGCAAAACCGACAGCCCAGACACAAACGGCTGCAATCGTCAAGACGCGCATCGCATCGCTGTAGGCGTGCTGGATAGCAATCCGCGTCGCCGAACCCACTGGATACGCCAGCTGCGTGTTGAGGTCCGCGTAGATGGTCAGCAGGTCGGCCTGCGCGTCCGCCGGGAGGTACGCGGCTAGCTTGGCCGGGAAGACGTGCTGCCAGATCGCCGCAGATACGGTAAGACCGACAGCACCACCAATGCTGGCAAACATGGACTCGAGCGCGATCACGGTGGCAATGTGCTGGTGCGCCGACACGGCTGCCATGATAGCCACCCCCAGACACAGAACAATGGTGCCACTCGCTAGGCCGAGAAAGATCAGGCACATGACCACATAGCCGACGGGATCGGTGTGGTGGCGGAAATAGATCAAAAGGCCGAGGCCCAGGACATACAGCGGCACGGCAAACCATAAACTGATGGCCTTGAAGCGTCCTGTACGGCGAATGATCCAGCCGACAGCCAGCGCCCAGAGCGGGCTGCCGACGTTGTAGGCGTTGAAGACGTAGCTGGCGTTGGTGACGCTAAGGCCCTGGACGACCATAAGAAACGAGCTGAAATAACTCGCCCAGCAATAATAACTGAAGAAGAGTGTCATGGACGCAATGCAGGCACCCAACACCGTGCGGTCGACGAGCAGAGGAAACGGGATGAAGCTGACTGGCGCCCAGAAGCGCTCCCACACGACAAAGGCGGCGATCAGCACGACCCCAAACACCAGCAGGCAGATAACCAGCGGCGCCCGCCAGCCCTGGGTCTGCATTGAGTATATATTGAACGGCAGCAGGAACAGAGCGAGGCCGGCCGACAGAAGAAAGAGCCCAACAGCGTCGAACTCGCGCGCGTAGTACTTGGCCCGTGGCCACAGCGACTGAGGAGCTGCTGCTGCCGACAAGGACGCCTCGACACCGCCGCGAGACAGACCCAGACGCTTTGCCTTGCGCATATTGTAGACCAGCAGAAAGAACAGCGGCAGCGCCGTGATGGGGACGACAATAGCAAACACGCCAAACGCCCAGCGCCAGCCAGCGCCGCCCAAGAAGGCAGACGAGATGGGGCCCGACAGCCAGGTCGTGATCAGGTTGGACGACGTCGAAAAGGCCACCATGAGCCCTCGACTGCGCAGAGACGACGTGTCGGCCACAAAAATGGACAGCGTGTAGAACAAGGCGTCCTGGCCGACCGTGTAGAAGACCTGCGCGGCTGCATACACCTCAACGGTGCGGCACGCGGCCATCATGACGAACCCGACGGCCGACACCACCACCGCAAACAGGTAGCCGTGGGCCCGGCCAAAGACGTCGAGCACCTTGGCTAGGCTCAGGTTGAAGACGCCCACGATCACGCTGCTGATGACACTGACAGTCGGCGTCAGCGAGTGCTCGGCAAAGGCAGAGGCCACAAACGGTGTCAGCACCGCCAGTGCGCCCGACTGCAGCTGCCCAACAAAGTAGACAAGCCAGACGAGCACATAGGCCGTGACCAGGGCCGTCGTCGTCCAGGCCTCTGTGACGGCCTCGATGTTCTGTACACCAGCTTGGGCAGACGACGGATCGACAGCGGCTTCTTCGCCAGCGGCCGCTTGTTTGGTTGCGTGGCCGGTTTCACCAGCGCTGACAGGGTCTATTGGAAGAGTCGTGGCAGCTACTTGGCTTTTAAACTCCATCTCGAGCTCATTGTCGTCCATTTGGATGCCTCGCTTAGACATTATAGAAAAGGAAAAGAGGAAGACGTGAAGGCTCCCAAGCACTTGGCTTGCCAGCCAGACAATACAGAAAACCCCATGCTTTGTAGACTCCCCGACATATATACCACCATACGACAGACAGAGTACCAGTGGTCGGACTACAGGGTAAACAGTTGCTGTCCATCGCTAGACCGAAAGTAGCAAAACTTGCTCATATAGCCTCGCCGCCAAACCGTTTTCATGCAAAGCCAACAAATGGCAGCTGCTGACAACGCACAGCGACTACCTCGTTCCTTCCTTCATCGTTTTTACTTGCTCACCGCCCAGACGGGCGTGCTGTTGTGGTGGACGGATGCTCCCGTAGTTATCCAGTCATTTCTCTAGAATGGCGTAAGCATCCTACGGTGTTGCATCGATCAGCCGCTCCTTCTATATCCGGCCTATCTCACCCCTACTTCATTTGTGGGGTCTCCGTTCGTAAAAGTCGAAGTGACAGCACAAAAAACCTTCTCAACATATCAGGATGGAAGACACCCCTCGCTCGTTCCCGGCTGGCCGTCCGGTAGTCCGCATTCTCAGTCCTAGCTTCTTTGGCCAGATGCACGGTGTCCTAGCCAAGGGCTACCACCAATTGCTATCCATCGCAGACCTGCCTCCACTAGATGAGAAGCTTGAATCCTCTACTCTAAAAAACGAGGCATTGCTCGCTTGGGACCGGCGAGGTGAGTATCGGTGCCTTTGTAGAGCGATAGAGTGTACAAGTGGCTCGTGGAGTCTAATGTTGCGCGTATCCAGCACAGCCAGAATCCGCTTCGACGCTCCCCAAGGTTCTGCTACGGTGCTTTTCCAGTTCCGTGGCGGCAGCCTTTCTGCCACGTCTTCTGCTCATCTTCTTCCGTTTCTCTCAGCCCGTTCTGGTCAACAGGGCCATTGCTTTCGTCCAGGATGAGCCGAACGGGCGCCACGCGGCCAATCTGGTCTTTGCTGCCATCTTTGTGTACCTAGGACTAGCCGTACGCCTCTCTTCTCTCTCCTATAATGAATTCTTGCCCCGCCGATTGACCTGTTTCCCAGACCTCCAGTGCCGTCTACCGCCACCAGCTCGACCGTCTCCTGGTCATGACCCGTGGCGCGCTCATCGGCCTCGTCCACCACAAGACCCTCGCTAGCCGCAGCCAGGCCTACGACGACGCCCGCGCGCTGACTCTCATGGGCACCGACGTCGCCGGTGTCGAGGGGGCAGCCGAAATGCTGCATGAAATGTGGGCTCAGCTGCTCGAGGCCGGCGTCGGGTTTGCCATGCTGGCCAGCCAGATCGGCTGGCTGTGGCCGCTGCCCATGGGCTTCATCCTCTTCTTCACGAAGACTAGTCGCTTTGCAGTGCGTCCGATGCGCACGCGACAGGCTGCTTGGAATGTAGCCACGCAGGATCGCATGGCCGTGACGGGGGCTGTGCTGGGGTCGATTCGGAGTGTCAAAATGCTCGGCCTGAAGGACGCAGCGTCCGGCTTGATTCTAGACGCCCGCAAGACCGAAATCAGCAAGGCGAACGGTGTGCGATGGGTCAATGTGGCCTATAATGCCAGCGGTAAGCTTTACACCTTTTTCAAGGCGTCTACGGCCATGATACTAATAGATAGCCAATGCGCTTGGCATGTTCGCTCCTGTCCTGACCGTGGCGCTGTATGCTATTCTCGCTGTCGTTCACGGTGGCCACCTCGATACTAGAACGGCCTTTACCACTGTGGCCGTTCTCGCCATGGTCACTCATCCCGCCAACATGGTTATGACCATTCTTCCAAGAGCGGCTGCCGCGTTGTCTAATTTTGACCGCATCCAGGCTTACCTGTTAGAATCCAACCTGCACACTCCTCGGACAGCGTTGCCCACAGATGCAACAGTATCCTCCACAGATGCCATTGCCTTTCAGGATACCATCATTGCAGAGCCAGTTCATCTCCGGCCTGTGTTGGAGATTCCCGCGCTGCACGTCGAAAAAGGGACCACGGCCATGGTCACTGGAGCCATGTCCAGCGGCAAGTCCTCGCTGCTTTACGCCATCCTCGGAGAGGCTACGATTGCCAAGGGTGACATATCTGTGTCAACTAAACAGATATCGTACTGTGCACAAACAGCTTGGCTTCCAAATACAACAATAAGAAACTGTATCGTTGGCCCTAGTGGGCAGGCGGCCTGGGATCCGATACGGTACCACGCTGTGTTGGAGGCCTGCTGCCTAAACGAAGACATTGAGCAGCTCCTCCCACAGGGAGACCAAACTGTCGTCGGCACCAGTGGGCAAAATCTCTCCGGCGGGCAGCGACAACGTGTGGTAAGTGATGGTCCCGATGTTGATTGTGTACTTTCACATTTTGACCGACAAGGCTCTGGCGAGAGCGGCTTATGCCAGACACTCCATTGTTCTTCTCGACAACAGCTTCAGTGCATTGGGCGCGAAAACCCAGGCCAGCGTGGTCCGGAATCTGCTCGGACCTGGCGGTTTGTTCAAAAAGAACGGAGCAACGGTCGTTATTGCCGTGACATCAAGTTCGTGTTCTTTACCCTCATCGTGTTCTTGCATTGTATTCTAACATATGACGCCTGTAGCAAAATACTTTCGTCTGGCTGATAAAGTTATCTTGCTGGCCGATGGCAAAATCAAAGACCAAGGCACCTGGGAGCTCGTCCAGAAAAAAGATCATGATTTCTTAGCACAAATAGACCAAGCCTCATCCTTTGTAGAACCTGGAAGTAGCCTAGGCGACAGCGCGCTTGGTGATGGGACGAAAATCCAGGCATTGGCTAAACCTATACGTGGCCTGCCAGTAAATACGATCGACGTTAACCAAAAAAACGGTGACCTCTCTCTCTACGGTGAGTAGCTATTGAGCCATAGTTTGCAACCTTAAAGCATCTAACTGATCTCTCAAGGTTATTACATTGCATCCGGAGGCGTTGGCAACTTGGTGATCATTGCCACAAGTGCTTTCACATATAGTTTCTTCATCGCCTTTCCACAGTACTGGCTGAAGTGGTGGACCGAGTCCAAAGACGGCCATGACGCTTTCTACACTGGTGGTTATGTTGCCTTGCTAGTTCTTGCCTGGATAACTACAAACATTATGAAATGGTAAGAGACCTCCATCAGCGTCGACGCGAAAGTTATACTCACAGCACATTGTCATTTAGGGCCGACATCATTAGACTTGCACCCAAGTCAGGCTGGGAACTTCACCAACGCCTACTTCGAGCAGTCATGGGGTATGATGTGGTTTTTCTTTTCTCGTCAGTTTGTTATTTCTCGGAAAATACGCTAACTCGTATATTTATCTCCCAGCGCTCCCCTCACCTACTTCTCTGAGACCGACTTGGGAACAATTTTGAACAGGTATTCTTGATACTCCTGATTCACCTCTACAACGAGAAACTTACACGGTTACCATTAAAGATTTAGTCAGGATATCCAACTTGTAGACAAGCAAGTATCTACCGCGCTTGCGTCCTTCATCGTTCGTTCGTCTCTCTCGTACCCGAACTTGCTGGTCCGTCACTGACCGTTCTACAGAAGTCTGCAAGCTGTCTATGCAGGCCATTCTGCTGTTTGCCGCCCAGCCCTATATGAGCTTGACTCTGCCTGCCTGTATCGCCGTCGTCTACACTGTCCAGAAACGCTATCTACGAGCTTCCCGCCAACTGCGCTGGCTTGAGCTTGAGTCTCGCTCTGCGCTGTATTTCAGCTTTCTCGAGACAGTTCAGGGCCTAGCGACCAATCGTGCTTTTGGCTGGCAGGCTGGCTTGACCAGCAGCAATGCCGTCGCTCTCGATGACTCTCAGCGGCCGCTCTATATATTGCTGTGCCTGCGACGGTGGCTTGGCCTTGTTCTTGATGCTGTGGTGGCATGTCTAGCCGTGGGCACCGTGTGGTTAGCTGTTGGTCGCCCAGGACTGGAAACAGTCTCTGGTGTTAGCAGCCAGGCTGGTGGTCAGACTGGCGGGCAAATAGGCGTGGCGCTGAACATCATCATTGCTGCCAATACTACACTACTCGCACTGGTACAGTGGTGGGCCAACCTCGAGATCTCTCTTGGAGCCGTGGCTAGGCTACGCCAAGCGGCGCATCACACGCCGCAAGAAGAGACAGAGTCGGAGCGGGCCACTGATATGTCGGTGGGAGAGAGGTACACTGACGACGAATCAGCAGCCAGTCTACCGGCAGACTGGCCAGCAGCAGGAGGCATCGAGTTTGCCAATGCATCTGCATCCTATGGGTGAGTCTCTTCTGTTGCCATCTACGAGGCGTGTCCTAAAGCTCTGTTCTGTGTAGTTCCGGGCCGCCCGTGCTACACGAAGTCAATCTGAGTGTCAAGCCGGGGCAAGTTGTCGTTATTTGTGGCCGAACAGGCAGGTAAGTGGTTTCCCCAGAGGCGCCACCGCAGATGCCTGAATCCAGAGCTAATCAGCATAAACATCTAGCGGCAAGACCTCCCTTCTCATGTCACTTCTTCGCCTGCTCACCATAGAGGCCGGCACCATACGCGTCGACGGCATCGACCTGAGCGTGTTGCCTCTAGCAGCTCTGCGACAGCGCGCTTTCGTGGCTGTTCCCCAGGATCCGCTCTTGCTGCCTGGCGCCTCTGTCCGTTTTCACCTGGATCCATCAGGCCGTCTGCCAGATGCGGCGCTCGAGGAGGCACTGAGACGCGCGGGCTTGCAGGGCTTGTTTTCGTCGCTCAATGGACATGCGGAAAGCGACGATAACGCAGCCGGCGATCATGGAGCTCGCTCTTCGGCTTGGGACCAACCCCTGTCAGCGTTTCCCGTTTTGTCAGCGGGCCAAGCCCAGCTCTTCTCCATTGCCCGAGCGCTCCTCCAGATTCAGGTACAATCGCAGATCCAGCCGCTGTCAGAAGTGAGCGGCGACGAGGAGCAGGCACATTCGCGGGGTGGAAATGGGCGTGCGCGGAAGCCGATTGTCCTTCTCGACGAGATCACCGCCTCGCTGGACGCGGCAACAGAGACAGCGTTGTACGATGCGGTGTGGGAGGCATTTGTCCAGCCACAGCACAGCCATGGCCACGAAAGCGGCCACACCATTGTGGTGGTCACACACCGACTGGAGTCGCTTGTCCACAGACTGCGGCCGTGGCGTGATATGGTGGTGTGGATGGGCCATGGAGCCGTGGAGAAGGTAGAGGCGGTTGAGTAAGGAGTGCTCCGTACACATGAGTATAAGCAGGCAAGATATTGTCCATACGGACTCCGGACACGCTAGAACAACACTAAGGAGCTCACCCCGGACCCCAGCTCTGGTAGTGTAGCTACAACTACAACTAGATTGGCGAATCCCAGCACTATCTAGTCAATATGAGCAGTTGTAAAAATATACCCACATGGGGTATCATGGTATGATGCCCAAGCAATACGAGTTGGTTTTCCTCTGCCTGCCTCCCTCCCTACGAATACCGAGGCCGTAAAAGTGTCCGTTTGTCTCGAGCAGCTCCGTATGGGATTTCAAGCATACTCCACAAACACTCTAGCATCAAAGCGCGACGCAGGGAGGTCTCAGAGCAGATTTGGACGGGCGGCTGTCGGTCTGCCTAGCGGAGATGCGTGCCCATTTTAGCATTGGGATCGGTTTGCCCTGCGTTTGCGAGTACGTGCTATGCACATAAAAATGCTGGCTCCTTGGCCGGGCGACCAGCCGCTTCTGCCAACGGTCAGGCCCCCTTTTAAGGGCCAAAGTACACTGGACACTAGTTTAGTGCCGCCCTCGGGACGTGTATGTGCTTGTATTTATTGGCCTGTCCTCCTCTGGTATGCTACGGCCAAGGTACCAGCTGGCTCGCTCCGCATATTTGCAACACAAGCTTATTATTCGTGTTTGCGGGACACGATCTTGGACTCATGCGCTAACGTCCAGCTGTTCGTGTTTACGAGGCGGGAGGCGGTTTTTCAGCACACACATAACGAGTACGACTACGGACTGCTCAAGCAAACGGCTGCTTGTGCTCGACGTCGCTGAGACGCGAATACGGAGAATGGATCGGAAGACCCCAAAATAGCAGCACATCCAGTCCTCTGCCATCGTCGCACATACTCGTAGTACAACACACCAACAAGAATAGATACAGGTATATTGTGCATGCAGAGTAGCACGGATGGGACTGCTCGGCCTTGGTTGAGCTGCATGCCATATCTTCGTATTCGGCGTTGGGGTTGCGACCTAACGTGGCCATCACGAAACGGCAAAAAGGGAGCAAAACGAGCTGTGGCAAGTACAGGTCTAGAGTAAACAAGAGCATCCCTAACGTGTGTGGCTGCACAACGGTAGACCGCCCAGTGCACCTATGTATATTGCATGTGCGTGGCCTGCCGAAATACTTGTTTTCATGTCTCTTTCATACTGCCCCCTTGCCCGGTTTAATGCTTTTTAATTGCTGCCCTTCTGGCCCAATTGGTCACGTTGGACGGCTCCGTCGGCCGTGACGAGTGGAGGCTCAAGGGCAGCTGTTTCTTCCCTGCCAAGATCCACCGTGGTGGCCGAGAGCACGAGCACTCTATTTCGTAACAAGTATACTACATATGAAATACTATGACAATGGAGTACACGAGCCTATTAGGCTACTATGAGAATACTCCGTCCTACCAGAATGCTACCGGATACTACGAAGACCTTGGTGCTCGTGCAGCCGTTAGTCGTCGTCGTATACGAGCCAAGCTATGGAGAACGGACCTGGAGTGCGTATTTCATGTATGGAGTAAATAAGTCAGATGCATACGGAGTCTGTGGTATGGAGCCTGTATACATATACGAGTAGAGTAATGCCGCAGCGATATGGTCGTAGTCGTAGCTGTGCGACGGCGGAGCTCTGATACAAGGAAGACCTATCTATCTTCTTCTGCAGGCGTCGTCTGCTTTTTTCTCTCTCTTCTTTTCTTTTCTCCCACTGCCATTCGTTTCCCCAGTCACCTTTGTGTCGTTGTGTCGTCTCTCGCTCTCCTCTTTCTTTCTGTGTCTGCAGCGGCTTTGCCCTTCGTTCTCGTGGGTCTGTTCTTTGGTCCGGACGCTCGTGTTTACCCTAGCTATATTGTTTAATATCTTGGAACGGCCGTTTGCCATTGCCTTCGCCTCTGGTGTTCTATTTCGTGTTCTTTTCGCCCCGACACAGAATCCACCATCAATGTGAGTTTATTATTGTTGTTTGTTGTTGCGGTGCTCCATTGTCTTCATTCTCATCAGCTTGTCTGTGTGGGTGCCGCACTGGAATGAAGCTCCGGGATGTGACAAGTCTTAGTCCCTGGGTGCTGGCACACACAAACGGCAGATGGCAACACAAACAGGCCAATGCACTGCATAACAACAACTTGGCGGCAGCAGAGACGTCTCTCCGCGAGCCAGTGCAGCAGGGGCTTCTCCAGAGCATCTTATTACCTCGTCTCCTCCCCCTTCTCTTCCCGTCATTCTGGCTTCCCCGAGCACCACGGCTAACAGCGTTGTGTCCTTGTTGTCCGCTTGCGCAGTCTTCTTCCTCCTTCCCCCCCTCGCATCCCGTCAACATGCCGTCTCTCAGGTTCTCTCTCGTGGCCGCTGCCACGGCGCTTCTCTCTGTCGTCCGCGCCGACTACTACATCAGCCCCGACTCGGTGTCTCTGACCACCCGCAAATACTGGTGCACCAGCGAGATCAGCACCTGTCCGATCATCTGCGAGCAGAACGCCCCGTTCAGCACGCTGACCAACACCTGCGACCCGGTATGTGTTTTGTGATTTGTGCGGTGATGGCATTTGTCGGTACAGGAACTGACCAGCTCGACTAGGTGGCCCTCACATACGGCTGTGTCTGCGGCAACGGCCTCCAGCCCAACGTCTCCGAGTACTCGTTGACGCTGCCCTTCTTTGTCTGCCAGGAATGGGGCACCCAGTGCGTCGCGGCCTGCGGCCAGGACAACACTTGCTCCAGCGACTGCCGCCAGAAGCACCCCTGTGGCGCGCTGAGCCCGAAGACCAAGAACGACACCTCCTCGACCAGCGGCACGGCCACGGCCACGGCCACGGCCACGGCGTCGGCCAGCAACCAGGTCTACGACGGATTCGGCACAGCGACCGGCACGGCGGCCGCCAAGGGCAGCTTTGCCGCGATGACGGTGGATGCCGGGCGGGTGATGGGTCTCTGCGTGACCTTGGCTGGGTTTGTGGCCGGGTTTGCACTGCTGCTGTGATTCTGTGATTCGTCTCGGCACCACGGCATCATGACTGAGAGGGAGAGTCTCTCGCACCACGAACAACAACAATGGGGGTGATCTTAATACTGGGTGGCGGCTCTAGGGTGGTACTGGGCGCCAAACCCCTCTAATAATTATTACGTGCATTACGGGTTGCGTTTTCCGTCTCTGGCGAGCATTGTGTGGATGGTATTTGAATCTGGTAGCGAATAATGTACTGCCGTCTCCTGCTGCTCCGAAGATCCATTCGATTCTAGCCCTCTTAGGGTCCCGTATGTGGTAGGCAGCCCCTACCTGCACTGAAAAAGGGGAGGACTGTGAGACATGCATCAGACAATGTGAGAGTGGCCAGCACGCGCGTCTCAACACTTGATCTCGTGTGTTGCCATTACGTTTCCAACGGTGTTCCCCCTGTCTTGTCCGCAGCTGTCAGCGCAGCGAAGATGCTGATTTGGCCAAGGACAATGAGCGAGGCGTGCCTCTTATAGAGGTGTACAAAAGGCGGTCTCGGTGAAGACGCGTATATGGACGTCCCTGCTTTTGCTCGAGTGCCTGGTTATTGGTCGGCCCGAGAATTTCTTTCGTCTCGCATGAACAGCAGCCGTGGCTGCGAGAGTAGCAAAACGCGTGATGCCGAAGTGCCAGTGATCGAGCATGTATTCACACTAGGCGTACTTGGACCGGACTGCATGGAGACAGTATCCTCAAGAACATGGCTTGTGCCTATCTCTTCTCGGCTGTCCGAGCATCTTAGGATCGCCGAGATTTGTGCCTTGCGGTGCTCTGCCAGGTTTCATTCTGCCACAGCGGACTCAGGCAGAGTTCGTACTGAGGCCGAGGAGTGCTTTGCTAGTCACTTCAAAAGATAATGGATATAAGCAACAAGACTGTTGCAGAAGACGAGGCATAGTTTGGACCCCAACACACCCGCTGCTCTGGGCTCCCGCCCCTCTACTGGTTTCGCGGTATAGATAGAGCTCTATTACGCGCACAAGCCATGGAGAGGATCTGCTCGTTGTAGATGAGGCCGCAAGTGGAAGGCTGTTGCGCCAACTACAGCTGAGGTGGCCTTCGTCCTAGTTGGGAACGCGACCGGTCTGCCACGAAAGACCACCGTATAAGCTCTCATGAAAAACACTAAAGCACATTCATCAAGGCAAAGCACTTGCTCATGCTAACGCAGCCTGGGATTCCTCGTCCGGCCGCTCTCTTTCGGCGTCGCAACGAGGCTGGAGTCAACCCTTGTCATTGGACGGACACAGAGGCTCTTGGCTTGCTCCCTGGCAACAAGGCGGCATGTTGTGGCGGTGGCTTGTGCCGTTGGGCTGGCACCTGTAGAGAGGACGGTGGTTGCATGTGATTCTGCGGCCGCAGCCCATTCGCTCTGCGTGGATGCGCGCGCCGGATCGCATCTCAAGAACGGGTTCAGGGGCACTTCTTAGGGCCGCGCTGGCGCTTGTACGCTATTGGCGGATCTTCAGGGCAGTATCGACAATGGTGTCTACCACCGCGACGAGTACGACTACGAATTCCCCAGGCTTCGTTGGCTTCTGTCGGGTATCCACTGGCCTCTCCTTTTTTAGCTTGGGAAGGGTGGTATACGATACTCGCTGTAGTCGGAAGAGAGAGCCTAATAAGAAGCTTTCGTTGGCCCGTTGCTCCATTTCCCAATTTTCCCCCTAGCCCTCTATTTTTATTTGGCCTCGACGAAAGCTGGTCTCTTAAAGCCTAGGGGAAAGCGCGTCATGATGCACCGTCGTGCCACCGCCTAACACCATCCCCTTTTCTTGCCCGTCCTTTCCGCTTCGGTCGCCAGTGAGGAGCAGCTCGGCACTACAACTACACCACTACCAGAGCAAATAGACGGCCAGCCAGCAGTTGTGAGACCTCAACAAAGAGCCCCACTTGCAGCCCCCAACCGTCGTTGCTTCCGCTAGACGCTACACCGTACACGCAGCACGCAGTTCTATTTTCGCCGGGAACGGCCAGCGCCCCGACTCCATTGGGACAGAAAAAAACGGTGCAGCATTTTCCCGCCTTGCTGCCTTGTTGGTTGTTGATCGAGACCAGACCGAACGAGGCTCGACCACTTCTCTCGCCACACATTCGCAGCCTTCGCCGAACCAGACACCATGGTCTTTAAGAGTGGTACGTGGCGTGGCCTAGAGGCTTTTTTGGCTTGTGAAAGTGCACAAGTAGTGTGAACCGGGTGCTGACTTTTTGGCTTCATCTAGGCATTGCTGCCGTGGACGGCATTCCAGACGACGAGCTCGTCCACCTGCGAACCTACAAGTACGCGAGCGTCGACAAGTCGCCCGTGTCTTACTACATCCTCAACCCATACGTACGCAACCCCCTCGGACAGAGCACACGACGGTGACGCTTTGGGACCCCCTCGTGGCAGGGAGAACACGTTTGCTAAAACAAGACAGTGGAATGCGTCGGTGAAGCTGCTGCCGCTATGGCTGGCACCGAACATGGTCACCCTGCTCGGGTTCTGCTTTATCCTGGCCAATGTCGGGCTGCTGGTGCTGTTGATGCCGGATCTTGTCGGCCCGGTACGTGAAGACGCAGGAGGACGCCAGAGCGGATGGCCGCGGGCGAACGAGACCAAGACATGCTGACGGACGCAGGGACCCTCATGGCTGTACTACAGCTTTGCGTTTGGCCTGTTCATGTACCAGACGATGGACAACCTGGACGGCAAGCAGGCGCGGCGCACGGGGACGTCGAGCGGCCTGGGCGAGCTGTTTGACCACGGCATCGACTCGCTCAACTGCACGCTGGCGAGCCTGCTGGAGACGGCGGCCATGGGGCTGGGGACGTCGAAAGCGGGCGTGTTCACGGCGCTGTGCCCGTGCCTGCCCATGTTCTTCTCGACCTGGGAGACGTACCACTCGCACACGCTGTACCTTGGCGTCTTCAACGGCCCGACCGAGGGCCTGCTGATTGCCTGCGCCATCATGGTGGCCTCGGGCTTCTACGGCCCCGGCATCTGGACCGAGCCGCTGGTCGACATGCTGGGCGGCGACGAACGCGCCACCGAGATCCTCGGCCGCGGCGTGGTGTCGCTGGTCGGGCACCACTGCGTGCGCGACGGCTGGATCGCGCTGATCGTCGGCTCGCTGCTGGTCGGCCACATCCCCTTCTGCATCTACCACGTCGTCAAGGCGCGGCGGTCGCGCGGCCAACCGGTCGCCCCCGTCTTCCTCGAGTGGACGCCCATGGCCGTGTTCACGCTGTCAACGGGCGCCTGGATCTACTCGCCGCACTCGTGCCTGCGCAGCGAGAACCACCTGGTGCTCTTCTGCGTCACCATGTCGTTTGTCTTTGGCCGCATGACCACCAAGATGATCCTCGCCCACCTGACGCGCCAGCCCTTCCCCTACTGGACCATCCTGCTGACGCCGCTGGTCGGCGGCGCCGTGCTGGCCAACGTGCCGCGCTTTGGGCCGTGGCTGGGCCTCGAGGCGGCGCCGCCCGTCAGCGCCCACGCGGAGCTGGTGTACCTCTGGGCGTACTTTGTGTTTGCCATGGTCGTCTACTTCCGCTGGGCGTACGTCGTGGTCACCAGCATCTGCCGCTACCTTGGCATCAACGCCCTGACCATTCCCAAGGAGAAGCAGATGGAGAACGAGGCCAAGCTGGGCTACCCGAACGGCCTGGCCGCCATCTACACCAACGGCTCTGGCGCCAAAGGCAACAAGCTGTCATGAGCGGCTGCTTTCTTCCTCTCTCGCGCCCTGCGTCTCCCTCCCTTCCTGCTTCTCTCCCTCTCTTCCTTATTTCTTCCTCCCCCAGCATAGAGTTTGATGCATGAGCAATATAGACGGTAATGGCTTACTATTCACATACGAGTACAAAATGGGGTGGCGGAAGGTGTGGACCAGCATTGGAGCATTGTGTTTCTCTCTTTTCTGGCATGTCTTCTTGGTCTGTCTTGTTCCTTTCTACCTCTTTTCTTGTAATTTCTTCCTCGGTCGTTTTGGCAAAGCGCATTGGAATGGCGACGCTGGCTTGGGCCGTATGCTTCTATAGGGCTCGCCCTCATTCTTCCCCTGTTACTCTTTCTTGCTGTACTTTTAGACGAAACGTTGACATCAGCCATCTTCTTCCCTGTAGCAATTCAACCTTGGCAGGCAGCTAGATGACGGATGGCTTAACAGGGGCGATGCACCCAACGTGCCGCCGCCCCGTCATGTATTCATTGTGTGATTTGTGTATTGGGTATGCTGGGAAAAAAGACGTCCCCTCCCTAGCCTCAATTAAACATGTCTATACATCAGCGCTCGCTCAGTGTGTATCTCTTGGTTTTTATGTCCCGCGTCCCATATCATGACAAATCCTAGCCCGGCCCTCAGGAAAACAAAAACTCCTTAAGCACCGGCGACCCGGAAAACTCGGGGTTGAGAAGAATGCAACTGTTCGTTAGTATGCGCTGACAGCAACCCGCACTAAAAGACGTCCCACGTACTTGAGAAAATACTGCAGCCCTGCGCGCCGCTGCGCCAGGAACTTGGACCGGAAGTTGTTCAGCATGCTCTTGGGCGGCAGCGCCGGCAGCGCGGCATTGCTGGCCCGCGGAAACGACGCCGCCAGCTGCCGCCGCAGCGCGTCAAACTCCGAGTATCGTTTGTGCACCCAGATCGTGCTGCCCTGCAGCGTCTCCACGCGGATTGTCCACACGACAAACGCGCCGATGCGGCTGGCCGGGGAGCCGCTGCTGCCAATGCCGCTGCTGCTGCTCCCGCTGCTCCCACGCAGCAGACTGGCGCCGGTGCGGTGGCCATTGCCGCCGCCGCCCTGGATGACCACGTAGTCGGTGAGATCGACGCGCCGGGCCCAGCAGTGCTGTGATGGCAATGGATGTGGTGGAGCCGATGCAGCGTGGGCGAGGGTGCTGCCGTGGCCCTGAGGGCTGGCATCGTTGCCGCCCAGGACGCCGCCGCTGCCGCCTCGGCTGACATAGGCGTCGACGCCACTCGAGGACCCGTCGTAGTCGGCTTCGTTGTCCTGGAGCGTGATCAGGTTGAGCGCGGACAGCGAGTCGGTGGTGCCGCGGCGTGGCCGGTGTTGTGGGTGCCATTGCTGGTGTTCCTGCTGTTGTGAAGGAGAGAGGGCGGAGGAGGGTGTGGCAGGAGACGTGGCCGTGTTCGCTTGGGGCGGCGGCGGCGGCGGCGGAGGAGAGGCGGGTTCGTCGAAGATGGACGATGTCGGCGTAGATGTCCGCGAGGCCGCCGCCGTCAAGACAGCCACGTCGGGGTCAAAGTAGAGACTCCTCTTGGCGTGGCCGTGCTTGCCGGAGAGCCGCGGACCGGCCGTGCCTAGCCTGCGGCCAGCGAGTGTGACGGCGCCTGAAGACGGCGCATCCAAGCCCGTGCTCAGCGGCACGGCAGCGCTGCTATGTGTCCAGTAGGGAGGAGGAGGCCGTGCAGGAGCCAGGGCGGGAGCCGGCGTTGCGTCTGCGTCGAGGGTCTGGGACGCGCCCGGAGCGGTAGACGTAGAGAGCGCCGGCGAGGTCGCCCGAGGAGAGGGGGGGGTCGGAGAGCGAGTGGCTGTCTGCGCCGGCACAGACAGAAGGAGAACGGGGACCGAGGCCGTCGAGATGGGAGACGAGGGTGGAGAGGACGCGGCGGAGGTGGAGTGGGCGTCGGCCGTGGCCGACAAGGGCGAGAGCGCATCGAGGACGTCTTCGTCGAAGAGCGGCACCAGGGACGGGCGGCTGATGCGGGCTGGTTTTGTGTGTTTGACGGTGGGCCGCACTGGGCGGCTGCTGGGGGCTATTCTGCGGGCGCCATGGCTGTTGGCGCCCCTGTCTCCGTTCTGCTGGCTGTCGGGGTCGTCTGAAAGAATGTCGAACAGGGGCGTCGTCGCTCCGGATGCGGGCACTTCGTCGGAAGCCTCGGCGGCTGGTTCGTCTGTGGCCGACGGTGCTGTCCTGGCCTTTTCGGCGGCCCCGGTGCTTGGGAGGGCCAAGCGCAAAGCGCCCGTCACAAATGGGGACGGCTGCACAGACTCTTTGGCGCGGTGCGAGGCCATCGAGAGCGGTGGATGGAGGCTCGGGGGCTGAAAGCGCGGAGACGACTCGAAGACAACTCGAAGATGGGACTCGAAAACCGAAGTGTGCTGGGGAGGTGCTAGGCCATGGAGGTGGAGCTTGAGCCGTGGCTGAACCAAATACACAAAAACGAGGATACACACATGCGGAACAAAGAAACACAAACCAAGACTGGGCGACAGCCAAAAAACAAAACGTAACCTGACGGGTGTTGGACGACGCCGGAGCAATTTTAGTGTGATCGCTGGTGCCGTGATTCGCGTGCTAGCCTGGCGGTCCTTTTGGCGCCAGATACGAGCAACTACGACGTAGGCATCTTGTGTAGCCCCTAATGAGGGAGTGACGATGGACAAGTGCCGGCCCCAACAAACAAAACGCACTACTCGTCTCCGTTCAGGCTACCTACTACGTCGTGCATACAGCACGGAATACGCCTTGGATCGTGCAGTGGGGAGACGCATTCCTTCGCTTCCACACAGCATTCGCTGACGGCATGGGCCAACGTTGGTGGCAGGTTCGGGCCGCTCAAACGTGGACTCGATATTAATGCACGCTCTCTTAAACCGGGGTCGGCCTGTTTGTTTCACTGCAGTGTGTCTGGAGCGCCGGCTAATTGCTGGTATCTTCTCGCTATGGAGTGAACAGAGTACATAAAGAAAGACGCTTCCCAACTCCATTCCCAGTTCAAATCCTACCCAAATCCGCAATCTGCCTGTCAGATTTCGATCTAGCCCAACAACCTCGACCTGCTTCAACTGTATATCTCAACCGTTACTTCGACTTCTAACTCCAACTATGTACACCTGATACCACTCCTGTCTACCTCCCCGGCCGCAGAGATAGAGCCTTGTGCGGCCCTAGAATGCTATCCCGGTCGCCGGCGGCAACACGTCGACTGGTCTGTTCCGTCTCGCCACTTTCACCAACAACTACACCTGTCGCCTCGCCCTGGCCGTCCTTGCCGCCGCCGTGGTGAGACCGCCTCGGATGCGCCAGCCGCTTCAGCAGGTCCTTGCCCTTTTGCTTCGTCTCCATAAACGTCTGCAGGCCAATCAGCGCCACATACGCCTTGGACACCGACACGTGGCTCATGTCGACGCCGGCGTCGCGCAGCGAGTCCACAAACGCCAAAAAGTTGGCGGCCGGCGGCCGGTAGTGCCCGCTGAACGGCGACAGCGACGTGAGACGGCCATTGCGGATCTTCACCAGACCGGCCGCCGAGATGCGCGACCCCTGCAGAAACGACGAGTGCTGGAAGGCGCCTGTGCTCTTGATGCCCACGTACAGCCGGAAGTTGGTGTCGGCCACAAAGATCCACGTGTTTTTGCGCACGGCCTTGCGCAGCAGCGCGTCGAAAATCGTCGTGGCCGAGATGTGGTGCGATCTTTTGGAGCGCCGGCCGCCTGGCAATGTGGCCGCTGCCGCTTTCTGTGCTGCCTCCAGCTCTCTGTTGCCTTCAGACGATCCCGAGGACGCCGACGAGGACGCCAACGAGGACGAACGTCGATCCATCCCCAAGAGATCCGTGGTGTTGCTCGTCGTCGGTTGGTACGCCGGCGTCGGGTCGTTCGCCGGGACAATGCCGTGGATGCTGTCCTTCCACTTCTCGCTGGTGTCGATGCGCACGCCGTTCTTCGCCCAGCACAGCCGCCCTTGGCTGTCCACTTTGGCCCGGTAGTACTGCCGCTCCTCTGCTGACAGATAGCGCACTTGCTCCTTTTCTAGCCGTTCGCGCGGACACGCCGCCATGTCCACGTACCGCCCGCCGCCGTAGTCCAGCCAGTAGAAGAAGTTCTCGTTGGTGTCCGCCTTCTTCCACTCTTCGTGGTACACCCGCAGATTGGCGCCGTACCGGTGCTTGAGGTCCACCATCTCCAAAAAGTACTGCAGACCCATGACGCGGGCCTCGCTTCGCCGCTTGGCCGTTGCTGCTTCCCGCCGCTTCCTCTCCAGCCGCTTCAGCTCCGACGACCGCCGCCGCTTGTCTGTCTTTCCTGGGCCGGCGCCGGAATTGGCATCCGCTGATTCCGATCCGGAGTCTGAGTCCGAGCCGGAGTCGGAAGAATCCGAGTCTTGGTCTAGGTTGGCCCGCTTCGCGATGCTGGTCACCTTCATCCAGTTCCGCCGCGCTGCCGAATCCGACGGACGTGCTGTCCGCCCAAAAGTCGACCCGTCCAGCGACGGCCGCAGTATGTCGTCGCCCGCCTCTTCCCCACCGTCCACGATCGCCTCGCCGTCCAATGGGGAAAGCGGCCGCGGCCGGGGTCTCGTCAGGTTTCGGTACTGTGCCTCGCGGATGGCATAGACCCAGCGCGTGCTGGCGCTGATGCTGAGGCCCTTGAGCTCGCGCCGCGTACGGTAGCCCCGGTAGTGCCGCTGAATGATGATGGCTGCTTTTGTGAGATCAGCACCGCTGTGGTTGTCGCTTATAGATCCCCCTCCATGATGCCATCCCAGGCCTAGGCCCAGCCGCTTGGAAAGGCTGCTGCTAGGTCGGTGCTTTGACGTCGAAGGAGGCCCGGTAGAGGCCGTAAGTGGCCGCTCTGCGATGCCGCCGCCGCCGCCGGAGGCTGCCGCAGCTGCTTCATGATCGATGCTGAGTCGTTTGCGTTGTTCGCGCGATAAACGGTGCCTTTCGGCTTCGCGGTCCTCTTGGACCTGGGCAATACGGGTGAGGTCCTCGCCAGAAGGCACAACTAGGTGGTCAAGGTACTCTTTGTGCGCCTGCGCTGAGCGTGTTGTGTCTAGAGACGTCTTGGAGTCGGTCGCGTGATGATGCTGGTGGTGAGAATGTGACGATGTCCTGGAAGCCGTCGTGATAGCGGCCGCTGGCAGCGTTGTCTCTGTGCTCGCAGCCGGAGCAATTAGGCCGGCAGGCGCAACGCTCGCGGTTTCCGTAGTTGTCGCTATAGCAGTCGTTACGGCCGCCGGTGCTGTGGCCGTTGTCGCCAGCTCGACCGGTGGGGTCGACAATGACGTCGTCTCTGCGCTGAGACTTGTGCTTGTTGGTTCAGCCATAGCTTTTCTATCAGGGGAGTTGAGCCAAGAGCAACAGCCAAGAGGTGGCCAAGGCGGAGAAAAAAAGCACGTTGACCTTGACAAGCAGAGAAGAAAAGGAACGGAATAATAAGAGCAAGTAAACACGATACGAGGCTTTTGGCTACTTATTTGGCGGCCTCCTCGACTAGAATCACACTCTTGTCTTTTGCCGCAGCCACAATCGACGCCGCGGACTTCTGGACATCCCCGCAGATACGAATACTGCGTATGTAGAGAAAGATGTGCCGCCTATCATTGGTAACAAGCCACTGCAACACTCGCAATCCATCTTGGCCAAGGTGACTGCCTGGCCGTTGGGGTGTTGCCAAGACGTCTGGTGGCTGGATCGTTATTCGGTGCAGCTCTAGTGCCGCTGAAAGCTATAATAAAATGAGTACTTGATCACTTACGTATGCAGAGGGGCAGTGAAAGAATCAATGGGCGGAGTGACAGCTGTCTACGTATGTACTACAGTGGGTGGCGCACTAATTTGGGGAGCTTCAGCGGGTTTCTCACCGGGAAGATGTCTCACCGTCATTCATACTGTATGAGCACATAATCTCAGCGTACTATGGGGTGCAACCAGAAGAATATCACAGTCCACTACTTTTCTTACACTGTACCCGTACCACGAAATGCATCTTCCCCCATCCAGCTCCCATTTCGGCCGACGCCCTTTCGATGTGCTTCTCGCATTCCCGTTCATCACAGGATTCATGCCGCTACATGTTTTTGGAGGTTTTGCGTGCATTTCGCTTTCCTTCAGGCTGGCTGTTTGCATTGAGCTGTGTGCCGCAAAGAAGAGGGCAGGCTGGCCAGGTTTAGGGGGGATGCGACTTCCCTGGGCCCGAACCAGGCGTGGTGGATAAAAAAAAAACAAATAATAAATAAAAAAAGTAAGGGGACAGAGAAGATAGAGGGGGGAATGTATGGAGTACACACAGAGCAAAACACGGATAATCAAAAAATCTTCCCAAGCGGCCACCATAGGCAGTAAAAAAAGACAGCCAAACGCCCACCCCTAAAAAAATAAAGGCAACAACAAAAAAAAAAGGCAGACATCAATTCCCCTCCCCCTACCCCCCTTCCCCCTTCGGCCACCACCACCCTTTCTTGCACGCAGCAGCAAGCAACCCCGGAAAGCGTCGCCCAGCTTTGCATCGGCGCCGTTCTTTCCATGATGCTCGCGTCGTCATGATCGAAACAATGATGATTGTGCCGATGGCTCCTGCCACGCGCTCGCGCCGAACAGATGTCCTACGCGCATCACCGTTGCTGCTGCCCAAACAAAAACAGCAGGCGCGGTCGGCGCTGGAGCAACAGCGCCTTTTGCACCACCACCCCCAGCATGCACAGCACCCACAGCGCTTGACGCGCCCCCCACAACAAAACACAACACCTAATGCTCCAGCACTACAGCACCCCCAGCAACACCAGCAACGCCCGCAACAACCACCGTCACCCTCTTCTTTTTCCATTTCGTCCGAATCGCGCAGCATCCAGAACATCCTCAACCATGCGAATCCGATGCCCCAGAAACGCAAAGCCGACGTGTCCAAGGACGATGACATGCTCCTCGTCAACGGCTTTTCTGCGCCGTCACAGCTGCAGCGCAAGCGACAACGCCTCACCGTCGACATTGCCCCCAGACCTCCTTCTTCTCCTCCGCCTCCCTTGGCCGTTATCTCGCGCCCTGAAACCGCTGCCGCTGCAGCCCCTGCCCCGCCTAAAAAATCGCTCCGTGGCGCTGTTCCCCCAACCCTTAGCACCACAGCGCCCACTACCAATCCCCCTAATGCTACCAACGCTGCTCTCAACCCAAACACCACAACGAGCCTACAGCCAAAACTCCCACCACAACGCCCACAACACCCACTATCGCAGCCGCTGGAGTCCACCACGAGCACTGCTAAACAACATGAGCGACTTGCTGGGCGTCCACGCAGTCGCCCCCCTGCCAAACAGCATGCGAATCTGCAGCCGGTACCGACGCCCAAGGAAAAGGCGGCCAATGCCATCCGGCAGGAATTGAAGAGCCTTCAAGCTGCTGCTTTGGCGGCGGCGACAGAAGCAGCAGCCACGGCGACAGATGAAGCCTCCGCTCCTACGTCTGCCAAGGGGGCTTCAGAAGGCGGCCGCAAACTCCGGTCCCAAGAAGCCACCCGTTTCAAGAGCGAGCTGTCCGCCTACTTCCCTGACTATGACGAGGTTATCGGGAACGAGCCAAAAGAAGAACGTGCGTACATCCTTCATTGTTATCTTGTTCATGTCGAACTCTGACTGACCTGTGGTGCCATAGATCTCTTGAATCTCGATACTCCCATCCTCCTTGTTGAATCGAGTGCTGCCTATCCTGCGACTACAGAAACCAACCTCAAGTTCCGCAGTTCGATCCGCAGCTATGGCGATGCGCTGTTCTCCGACCTGGTCGACTCGCACGAGCTGGACTTTGGTTTCCTTGCGGGCCAGAGAAAAGGCCGAGGCGTGACAGATCCGCTGCCGGATGCGTACTTCGAACCGAGTCACAAACGCGCAGAACGGACAGAGCGATCCATCCGCAACACGGAAAAGGGCCGGGCACAGCATGAGAAGGACCAGATTATTCGACTGCTAGACGGCTTACAGGGCCATGACTGGCTGCGGACGATGGGTGTGAGCGGGATCACAGAAAGCAAGAAGAAGTCGTTTGAGCCGGCACGGGACCACTTCATCCGCGGCTGTAAAATCATTCTGAAGAAATTCAAGCTCTGGAGCCAAGAAGAGAAGCGGCGAAAGCTGGAAAAGGACAGGGCGCATGCCGAAGAGCTGAAAGCGCGAGACGCCGAGGCGGCGAATGGTCGCAAGCGCGGTGGCCGAAAGAAGGCACCAGCCTCAGCATCGGGTTCGGTTGTGGAGCAGGCTGTGTCCAAGCCCAAGACGGCACGTGCCCGTCGGAGCAAGAAGGCCAGCGAAGCGGCGGCGCCTGTTGCTGCCAAACAGGTGGAGGCTGAGGCTGAAGACGAGGAGATGGAGGACGTGTCAGCAGAAGAGCACGAAGAAGAGGACGGCGATGAAGAAGAGGAAGAACAAGACGAACAAGAAGAAGACGAAGAAGCAGTGACCGCAGAAAGCGACGAGGAGCCTGTCGAAGCTGAGGAAGAAAACACCGAAAATGACGACGACGACGAGATCTGTGACGACAGCAGCCAGCCCGATTCGAGCGACGTCGACGCCGTGATTGCCAAGCAGTTGCGAGCCGAAGCAATGGCGCGGTCACGGATCACAGCCAAGAAGGCAGGCGCTGGCCCGAGCAAGAAACAAGGGCAGCCGGCTGAGCCGACCACACAGAAGCAGAGTGCATCAGTACTGAAGGCGCCTATGAAACAGCTGGAGATCACGTCTTTCTTCGAAAAGCGATATCAACGTGAGGCTGCTCTGAGCAGGAACCGTCGCAAGGGCCGCACAGTTATGGCCTGGGGCCAGCCGGTGCCGGAGCCGGCTGAGATGGATTTTGACCTGCCTGACGACATTAAGGATGAAGAGGCGATGCGAATCCACGCTCGCCGCAAGAGGAGAGACAACCGAGTGGCGCCAAAGTAGCACCTATAGCTCGTTGTCGACGAAGAAGACCGGACAGTCTATCAGGACTGTCAAGACTAATAGGATGCGTTCTAATGGGCGGCAGCATGGATAGATGGAACCTGGAATTGTATTGATATGTGGGATTCAGGCATGGAGCATTTTGTATTATAGAGCCGTGTATTTTTATGTGCAACAAACATGAATTGAGTGCATACAAAGGCCTTTGTGCGAGTGCTGGTAAATACAGTTTGTCTCCTCAGCTAAGGGCGTTGTATATCCTACTCGCATCATACATACTTACATACAATCACGTGATGGATTCACGTGACCACACAATAGTTAAATGTCACGTGCTAGTACACGTGACTGTACATTCAATGAGACGCGATTAGTGACGTGTATGTTGCTGGGCCTTTTTTCTAGCAACTGAGCTGTGCAGCCCCCCTAGTTATCACATTTCTTTTTTTTTTTTTCTTCACAAGGATTTTGGGCTCGATGTCATGACAACCTGACGGACGGTTGTCTTCTTCGTCGGCCGGCACTGAGCAGCGACTGCTGCGTATTGTGGCTGTGATATAAGATCGCGACCACGACGGCCACTACATCACGGCATCGGCCTCACTTTTTCTGCCTTGAGCAGAAGGCATATTGTTTCCAACAACGGCGGACACGATGCCTGGGACGATACCACTCGATCCGCGCCACGGGGCGCCGGCGGCAGTGCTCGCGGGCGGCATCGACTCAACAGCACCGCGCGTGATGGACGAGGACCAGCCGATTGAAGAGTTTATCGTGGTGAACCAGGAGGTGTCGATCGAAGTCAACTTCCGCGACCAGAGCGTACAGGGGGAGAGCAAAATCACCATATATCTGTTGAACCCCAACGATCCGCCAGAGGAAGTGGCGCTCGACGCGCGGCAATGCGCGATTGACACCTCGCAGATCCGCGTCAACGACAAGGCGGTGCCAGCGCGCTATTACGACCCCTACGAAGCCCTCGATCTGCCTGCCTCTTGGGACCTGACGCCGAACAACTTCCCCGTGCTGCGGAATCGCATGAAGAACCTGCTGCCACGGCGGCGGCGCGATCTGCCGGTCGAGCGACGAGAGCGTTCGGGCTGCAACCCAGCGGACCGGTCGTTGCGCGTATCTCTTCGGCCCAAACCCAAGCCACCATCAAGTGCGGGAGATGGCGCTGGCGCTGGTTCTGGGGCAAGCACTGCGGCTCCGGGAAAAGTTAAAGTGCGGGTGCTGAGCATGCATCTGCCAGGCGGGTCGGGCTCGCAGCCGCAGTCACAAACTCTAACCGCATCCTCCTCACTTCCGACGATGCCGTCCTTCACGTCCTCGCAAACAGCATCGACTGCTGCCATGACGGGCAGCGAAGCATCCAAGGGCAGCGACGAGGCGCGGCCGAAAGGCGTGTATGAGATTGTGATTCCGTTTCGGACCAGCCACATCCGCGACGGGCTGCACTTTGTGGGAGTCGAAGACAACGACACACGGTTTCCACACGTATACACACGACACTCGCCGGAGCCTGGGATTGCGGCGAGCATCTTTCCGTGCATCGACGACCCCGGGTGCCGATGTTTCTGGACGATCCACATCAAGTGCCCGCGGACGCTGGGGGATGCGCTGATGCAGCCGCTGGCGTCACACCAGCAGTCGGACGGGGCGGGCACGGGAGCTGGAAGCAGAAGCAGAAGCGAAGCTGCGAAGGAGCAGGGCGAGTCTGCTGGGCCGGCAGAGCGCGAGCTGCACCTGACAGAGGAGGACAAGTTGCTGGACATGACGGTGGTGTGCTCGGGGAATCTGGTGGGGGAAAAAGCGGACGAGGAGGACGAGACGAAAAAGATCATGACGTTTGAGATCACAGACCACATGTCGGCGGCGCATCACATTGGGTTCGCCGTGGGCCCGTTTGAGCACGTGAATCTGTTTACCAATTTCCGGACGGAGGAGGCGGACGAAAAGCTGGGAGCGAGCGCGCTCAAGATCCACGGATACTGCCTGCCGCGGCGACAGGAGCTGGTACGCAACACGTGCGTGGCGCTGGCGCATGCAGCCGACGAGTTTGCGATGACGTATGGACGGTACCCGTACGACAGCTTCAAGGTGTGCTTTGTGGACGACATGGTGCCGGACACGGCGCCGCTGCTGTCGTTTTCGTTGTGCAGCAACCGGCTGCTGTTCCCGGACACGGTCATCGACCGGGACATGGAAGTGACGCGGAAGCTGGTGCACTCGCTGGCGTACCAATACTTTGGGGCGTACATTGTGCCGAACAAGCGGACGGAGATGTGGCTGACGGTGGGCATTGCGTTCTACATGACGGACCTGTACCTGCAGAAGCTGTGCGGCAACAACGAGTACCGGTTCCGGATCAAGCAGATGTCGGACCAGCTGGCGGAGGAAGACCGAGGGCGGGCATCGCTGCACGACCTGGGCACGTACTCGTACCTGGGCGCGTTTGAGATGGAGTTCATGGCGCTCAAGGCGCCGCTGGTGCTGTTTATCCTGGACAAGCGGCTGACAAAGGCGGCGGGATCGGCGAGCGCGAGCCTGGCGCGTGTGATTTCGAAGATCATCAGCAAGGCGAACACGTCTGGCTGGGACGACAACAACAACGAGATCATTTCGTCGGAGACGTTCCGGCGGGTGTGCGAGAAGACGAGCCAGTATCAGCTGGAGAACTTTTGGAACCAGTGGGTGCTCGGCGCGGGGTGCCCGTGGCTCAACGTGAAGCAGCGGTTCAACCGCAAGCGGCTGTGCGTGGAGATTGGGGTGCAGCAGACGCAGGAGATGCACGCCAAAAAGGCGCGGCGGATGCGGGCGACGGAGTTCTGGCGGGAGGTGGTGGAAAAGCGGCACGGACACTACTCGCGACAGGTGCAGCGCCTGTTTACGGGGCCGATGACGATCCGGATCCACGAGGCCAACGGGACGCCGTACGAACACATTGTGGAGATCCGGGAGGATGCCGTGTTCACCGGGGGGGCCAAGTTCGACATCCCGTACAACACGAAGTACAAGCGACTTAAGAGGAACCGAAGACAGCGTGAAAAGGCAGCGGCTTTGGCGGCGGCGGAGCAGGGCGAGCCCGGGCACGGGAACGGCAACGGCAACCCCAACGGCAACCCCAACGGCACCGGCGACGACATGATTGTGTACTCGCTGGGCGACAAGCTGGAAAACGCCGAGGACATGGCGCGGTGGCAGCTGATCGACTGGACCGAGCAAGACGAGAAAAACATGGACCAGGAATCGTATGAGTGGATCCGGATCGACTCGGACTTTGAATGGCTGGTCAAGATTCACACCAACATGCCGTCGTGGATGTACCTGTCGCAGCTGCAGCAGGACCGGGACATTGTGGCGCAGCAGGACACGCTGCTGTACCTGTCGCGGATTCGCGAGCACCCGATGTCGGCAACGATCCTGACACGCACGCTGTACGACGAGCGGTACTACTACGGGCTGCGGACGATGGCCGCGGACATCCTGTCGCGGCAGACGTGGAAAGCCGATGCGCAGGGATACGGCGAGGATGGCGGAGGGGGGGGAGGCGGCGCCGGCGGAGGCCCGACAGGCAGCGATGCCGTGTTCCGTGGTCTGCATCAGCTAATACGCACGTTCCGGGAGTACTTTTTCTACCCCGACTCGACGTCGCGGCCCAACGACTTCTCCGACAAGCGGCAGTACCTGGTGCAGTGTGCGATCATCGACGCGATTGCCCGGGTGCAGCACGAGGAGGTGCATCCGCGGGAGGCGCAAAAGTTTCTGCTGGACCTGCTGCGGTTCAACGACAACTCGCAGAACACGTACTCGGACCACATGTACGTGGCGAGGCTGCTGGAGGCGCTGGCGACGAGTCTGTGCTCGAAAACAAAGGGGCAGAACGGAGCGAAGGGAGCCAACGGAGCCAACAGCGCCAACGGAGCCAATGGAGGCAAAACCCGCCATGACATGGACATGGTGCTGACCTTTGACGACGGGCTGAGCGACGGGGATGCGGAGGACGAGCTGCGTGGGCGCGACGGCGGGGACAAAATGGACGTGGACAGCGAAGAGTGGCAGCTGCTGGAGGACGCGCTGGCGGAAATCGAGCGGTACCGGCGCATGGACGAATGGGTGGGCTCGTACCAGAATGTGTGGACCACGGCGGCGCTGGAGAGCAAGAAGCGGCTGATGCAGGCGGGCGTGATCCCCGTGGACGCGCTCGAGTTTGTGCGGTACCTGCAGGACGGCACGATCGACGTGGTGCAGATCAAGGCGTTCGAGGCGCTGGTGCAGCTGGGCCAGTTTCTGCGGCCCGTGATTCTGCGGCTGTTTCTGACGACGATGGCCACGCACAGCTCGCCGTATCTGCGGGAGCGCCTCTTCCAGCTGTTCTGCGAGGGCATTGCGGGCGTGGCTTTTGGCGACCACGAGCTGGGCGACCCGGCCGAGAAAGCCACGGCACAGCACGACCAGAGCCAGAGGCAAACGGAGGCTGGCGGCGACGAAGAGGATTCGGACAACGACAACGACGACGGCCTCATCATCGAGCAGGGCGACGCCATCATCAAGCGGCACCAGGAGCAGCACGCGCGCCGCGAGAGCATCGAGGCCGCCGTGGCCGCGCTGCGCCGCGCCGTGGCCGGGCACAAGGACCTGCTGGCGGCCATGTGGTCGGCGATGCTGTCGCCGGTCAGCGGATGCACGGAAAAGCGCAATCTGCTCGAGCTGATGGAGATCATGTACGACGGCGACCTGTCGCTGCTGCTGACGGTCAAGTACCCGACCATGTGGACGGTCGCCCGCCGCTCGCCGACCAGCACGGTCCTCGACTTCAAGCAGGTGCAGCGTCCGTTGCGGACGGCCCCGGCGGTGGACGTGCCGGTGCCGGCCGGGAGTGCCGGGGCCGTGACATCGGACTTGACGCCGGATGTCTCCGTGGCTGCGGCACCCGCCAAAGCCGCCGATGTCCAGCCGACTATTGCTGCGGCCGCCAGCCTCCCCACGCTCGCCGGCGCCTCTGCCACCGGCGGCGATGCCAAGCCCGCCCGGACCATGCTGCCGGCCGAGCCGAAGAAGTCGGGGGCCCCGAGAATCAAGCTGCAGACGAATAGGATCTCAATCAACGTCGGAGCTGGCAGCAGCAGCGCGGCCAAGAGCAGCACGACGCCAGCGGCGTCTTCCACTACGGCTACCACTGCACCGATTGTCATCCGCAAGCCGTCCATCTCCGTGGCACCTCCTCCGAACGCTCCTCCGGCGGCGACCGCGGCTCCGGCTCCGACGGCGGCGAAAGCCAAAACGCCAACACCGACTCCGGTGAAAGTAGCCAAAGCAGCCACACCTACTCCTGTGGCCGACTCCGTGCTGGTGCTGCCGTCTCTGCGCCGGGCCGAGACGCCGGTGGTGAATGGCTCACGGACTCCGTCGGTGTCGGTGTCGGTGTCCAAACCGTCGGCCGGCGGCCACAGCAACAAGCGCAAGCGCGAGGCCAAAGACGACGACAAGGCGTCTGCGCGGCACCGCAAGCTGGTCAAGATCGCCGTGCCCACCAACTATCGGGTCCGCTTGACGGCGCCTGCCAGCCAGTGGCTGGAGACCTACCGGGCGTCGCCGACGGCGTCTTCCGGGTCAGGGTCGGGGTCGATCCGGGCCGCTGGGCCGTCCGGGTTCCATTTGGCCGGTAGCAGCCGGCAGGGGACGCCGAAATCGTCGAGCCAGCACAGCCAGGGCAGCCATAGCCGGAGCACACCGAGTTTTGCCCCGGCCGCTCTGGAGGCTTTTAGCGCCAAGGACCCGAAGGCCAAGGAGTCCAGAGAGTCCAGAGAGTCCAGAGAGTCCAGAGAGTCCAGAGAGCCCAAAGAGCCGAAAGACTTCAGAGAGCCCAGAGAGTCTAGAGACGCAGGCGCCGAGTCGCCCGAGTTCGGCAAGCCGGCGCGCAAGCCGCTGCCGACCGGGCTGCCGTCGGTGTCGCCTGCGCCGGCGCCGGCGCCGTCCAAGAGCATCATTATTAAGTTCAAGTCGAAGCCGACGGCCTAGGTGTCCTGGGGGCTTTGACTGGTGGGTGCGATGTGGGTGGCAACGAACCACTGTTTATAATGTATTTTTGTGTTTATTTTTCTTTGTTACTGCTTTTCCTCCTACTTTTTCCTACCCTTTCCTACCCTTTCCTCCTCTTTTTCCTACTCTTTTTCTATTCTTTTGCCTACTCTTTTCCCTTTCTTTTGTCTACTCTTTTTCCCTTATTCTCCCCCCCACTGTATCAATACCGGGTGTCTACGTTTCTGTTTCACGAACAAAACAAAGGGATTGCTTCGACCAGCGTTGATTGTGTCTTGCGTGGGTTTGATTTTGCATGGGAATCGGCCGTCCGTCTGTCCGGCGTCAAGTGTATCTATCGATGAGATGACCCAGTCTGCCAATATATGCTGCTCTACGTAGCTAACAAAAAAACATGAACAAAACCAACAACCAAACCAACTCGTGTCGTGTATGCCATATCCGTGTCATGCGGGTCTTCCAAGTCTTGTATACCATATGCCGTCCTCCTCCATGTCATGTCCTGTCCGGTACTTTCATGCCACACGTCACATCGTCCACGGCTCCACGTCTCAATGCCCCCGTCGTGGCCGTGCACCGCCTGGAGCTGTGCCAATCCGCTCGTCGCGGCTTCTCGTGGCTGGCCGATCTCCGGCCTCTGTTTCTGGCGGGAAGACGTGTGTGCGTGGAAACATCCGTGGCCGCTGCTGTGGCGGCGCCTGTGGAGGTGCGTGTGGCTGTTGCTGAGGCTGTCCCTGCTGCTGCTGTGGCGGCGCTCTCCGCAGCTGTCCATTCCGTGCCGGCGCAGGAGGTGGCAGCGGCGGAGGCGCCATCGGAGCCGAGGAGCCCATAAACGGAGGTGGCGGAAGCTGCGGCGTCTGCGGCTGGTGGAGACCGGTTGGCGGAGGCGGTTGCGAGCGAGCGGTAGAGGCCGCTGCGGCCGACGGACGCGTCGTCGCCATGCCGCGGTGGACTCTGCGCGGTGCAGCCGGTCCGCGACGAAACAGGGTGGCTGCGGAAGAAGCTGTTGCTGCTGCTCCTGCTGCTCCTGCTCCGTGATCTCCATACTCGACGTCCATGTCGCCTCCGTGCTGGCCGCTGTCGAAGCGTCCGTGGTGCCGCTGCCCGTGGATGCTGTCCTCGACGTCTCCGTCATCGTCGTCGTCGTCATCGTCGTCGTTTCCTTCTTCGCCCTCGACGTCGTGTTGCCCTTCTTCCCCCTCTTCGTCGTCGTCCTCCTCTTCGTACTCTTCGTACTCTTCGTACTCTTCGCCCTCCATCTGCTCTTCCTCCTCGTCGCCATGGGCCTGCATGTGCGCCAGCCGCTGCCGTTCCATGTGCTGTGCCACCTGCCAGGAGGCCATGCCGTCATGGCCCGGCACCTGGCCTGGACCCAGACCTTGGCCACGGCCTGGACCCGGGGGAAATCGGCTGGCCGCTGGCCGCTGCTGTCGTCGCTGCCGCTGCATCTCCTGCATCTTGCGGACGCGGTCCTCGTAGGACGCGACGTCTTCGGCCGTGATGCCGATCACGGTGGGAGGTCGGCGGAGCATGGCGTTGGGTGGAGGGTAGAGGCAGGGGGAGGTAAGGAGCCAAGTCCCAAAGCGCCTGAGATAAACAGGCACAGCTATGAATCGCGTGGGTGCACGCGCACAACAGCTACGGCGGGCTTAGTGGTCTTGCGGGGTGGTAGTGGCCTACGACCACGCTGGAGCTAGTGGGGCTGCGCCCGCTCAGCTCCCCGGCCCGGAAAAATAGTCTTCCGCGCAACGAACGGCCAAGTGCCCATCGCGAAGAGGCTCCGTTCTACTCGTACAAAGCCACCCAGATCTCGGCCTCCACCTCCACCTCCACCTCGAACCCGAACCTCGACGGCCCTGTCTCTCGCGACGCCACGATTCTCGCCTGCGGCTTCTCGAGCACGCGACTGCTTCTCCTCTCGATTGACCCTTGCGCACGCCCCTGCATCCGGCTTTTTCCCCCACCATGGCCGACGCCGATGTGGACATGGAGGTCGACCAGCAGGTCGACACCAACAGCAACCACCATGCCGCCGACGACAGCACTGCCGACGCCGCACCCAACGGCGCGCGCTTCGCCGACATGCAGACCCACGCCAAGGCCACCGCCGTGCGCTCCATCGAGGGCTGGATCATCATGGTCACCAACGTCCACGAAGAGGCCGACGAGGAGGCGCTCCAGGACAAGTTTTCCGACTTTGGCGAGATTAAGAACCTGCACCTGAACCTGGACCGGCGGAGTGGATACGTCAAGGTACTTTTGTTTTTGTGTTTGTTTTTGGTTTTACGTGCTGCGTGTCGTGTTGCGTTGCGTGTGGCGCTTGCTGACGGCCCAGGGCTACTGCTTGATCGAATACCCCACGCTCGGCGAGGCTCGCGCGGCCATCGACGGCGCCCACCAGACCAAACTGCTCGACCAGACCATCCAGGTCGACTTTGCTTTTGTGCGCCCGCCGCCGAACAAGGGCCGCGGCGATCGGGGCGGTGACCGTGGCGGTGACCGTGGCGGTGACCGTGGCGGTGACCGGGGAGACCGCGGCGGCGACCGGAGAGGCGGCGGCGGCGGCGGCGGCGGCGGCGGCCGTGCTGCCAACCGGAGTCGCAGCAGAAGCCCAGGCGGTGGAGAATAAGCCGCAGCCGGAAAAAAAGGAGAGAAAGCCACACCGGGATGCGGTGAGAGGCAAAAAATTGGACCATAGATCCAGACAAGCAAAACACGGCTCCCATGACCAGGGAATAGCAAACGGAATAGCAATCTGGGATCTTGCACCAGCAGGTGCCATATCCCGGACCACGGAGCCGACATGTCCCGAGCGCACCTCAAGGGAGACATTGGTCGGCATTGTGTCTTGGCGAAGACCAGGGTGAGTGACTGCTTCGGGATGGAGAGCCTTTCTGTGCGGCCGCCTCGTTGAAAGCTAGGAAAAGACGTCCACAGCTGACACCCACAGGCTATGATGACACGAGATTGGCATTTCGGCGAGTGGGCGGGACGGCTATCCAATGACAGAGACAATGATAGATAGCAAGAGACAAAAGAGACAAAGGACAAAAAGCAGGTCTGCATGTATCGGCGAGCCGTGACGGCGCCACAATGCGAGTACAAGGAGCACAAGGAGCATAGCGCATCAAAGTTTTGACATCAAGAAAACACGTTGTCTTTCAAGCTCACTGGGAGCTCCCCGTCTATCTAATGTAGTACGTGCCAATGGCAACATGTCCGTCATCCCTGCCGTAACAGGCCTGCTTCTGTATATAAACAGAGATGGAGAAAGATCGCCGCACATATTCCCCCCAAAATGCTGTCATAAAAGTCGTATATAACGTCAAAGCAACAAGCACAAGCAAACGAAACATGCAACAATACAGGCAACAAAACCACCGCCTTCCCCCTGCAAACTCACGCCTCCAAACCGTGCTCCGCGTGCTGCTCCACGCTCGGCTGCTTCTTGCTCAGACTCAGCCACCGCTTGATGCCCTTGAGCGACGCGGCCGCCTTGGCCATATCCGCCGCCGCGTCTTCGCCCTGGTACTCGTACCACAGCCGCGGCACCACCAGCCGGTACGGCACCGTGATGCCCGTCGGGTCCCTGGGGTTGACCTCCACGTTGAGGCGAATGTCCAGGCCGCCTTCCAGGTTGACTTCAAAAGCCTTGGCCCGCTTCATCTGCTTGGCGCTGAGCCCTGTCGGCGTGCGGAAGAATGGACGTGGTGCTGGCGCGTTTGCGTCATGGACGGCCAAATCCGACATGCCCCGATCCAAGGACGGCCGGCCGGCCTGTGCTGCTTGTGCTGCCTGTGCTGCTGCTGGCGCCACCGCAGCTGCCGCCGGCCGCCTCTTGACCGAAAAGTAGCTCTCGTCGCCGTGCTCGAATTCCTCGTAGCTGTGAACCGCCCCGTTCGGCGGCGTGCCGCCTCCACCACGAAGGTGGACGCGCCCAGCGTGGCCAGGGATCTCCTCCTCGCTGCTTTCGTCGCTGTAGTCGTCGTCGTCGTGTCTCTGTAACGTGCCTCTAGCTGGGCCCCGGCTGTTCTGGCTGTGGTCGTTGTTCCGCGCGCCCGTCATCATCGCATCTTTTGGAGGAACAGGAGGCCGCCGCCCGCCATCAGACACAGACTCTTCGCTGTCGGCTCCCCAGCTACCGTTGATGCCGCCATCGTTAGGCTTTCTGCCGCCACCCCGACCGCTGAGGCGGCGGATCAGGTTCCCCGGCCGGAAATCCCGCGACAGCGAGAACGACCGTTTGACACTCGATCCGGGCCGAGCTGTCGGCACCGACTCGGAAGAGATTCGGCCGCGGCTCAGCGTGCGCAGAATGCCAGCAGACACCGGCGGCCGACTTGGGTCCCCGTTGTACGGGCTCTTGCGCCGGAACGAATGTCGCTGCAGGATATTGCCTCGGCTGCTGGCCGGTGTGGCGGTCGAGGCCACGTCGTACGTAGAGTGGTTTGGCGTCCCGGCTGGCGTCAGTCCGGGGACGTAGGCCTGGATGGAGCACCAGTTTCGGTGCGGCAGCAGGGTCTTGTTGTTGCGGGGCTTGCCGTCGACGCCGTGCCCAAACAGCGGAATCATGTTCTCGTCGGTTTCGTGGTCAAAGTGGTGGATCTTGTTCCGCTTGTTGAGCACGTCCGCCAGCAAATCCGGCGGCGGCGTGTTGGCAATCGCCGAGGAAATCACGTTGGGCATGTAGCGGAAGTCCTCATGCTTCACCACGCCGAGCTTGGGATTGGAATAAAACTGCCCAATGGCTCCCAGGTGAACGTCGCCACTGGGTGTGTTAGTATGCGCCTTGTAAAAACAATGAAAACAAATAAAACAACAAAACACACCTGATGATGGTGATGCGCACGGATTTGTCGGCCGCGAGATCCTGCAAGTCCTCAATCATCACCTTGCGCTCGTCTTTGTGGTTCTTGGCCGTCCAGTGGTCGTCCAGGTCGTCGAGCACTTCCACGCCGCCATCGAAGCGGTTCAGAAACTTGCCAAAGAGGCCCGTCTTGCCCAGCGCCTTGATTGGGTCCATCAGCCGCGACGTCAAGATGTTCTCCAGCCACACCAGCCGCGGGTACGCAATGGGGACGCCCAACAGCACCAGCAGATGCTCGACCTTGCCCTTTTCAATGTCCTCGTAGCACCGGTCGACGACGCGCTTCCACGTGTCCTCCGTCAGCACCTCGTCGCGCTGGCGCTCCGTGCGGCAGTCCACGGCCAGCAGAGACACCTTGGCCCCCAGAGACATGAGCAGGCTGCGGCTGTGCTGCTCGATATACGGGCCCGGGGCCGCGCCGATGATCCAGCTCGGCTCGTGGTCCTCCGTCTCGCCCACCACGCTCTGGTGCTGGAAGAGCATGTAGTACTTGAAGGCGACGTTTCCGAGGCCGGAAAACACGGGTGAGTTCATGAAATGGTGCGGATACGAGCCAAAGCCGTCGATGATGTCGTGGTCGTCGTACATGTTCACCATGGGGATCTGCGAGTTGGCTAGCCCAAAGAGGCCCTGCGAGAACCACATGGCGTAGCGGTTCAGATAGAACTCCTCCAGCTCGTTCTGCATCTCGGCCGTGAACGCCGCGTGGCTCTTGGCGATCGGGTTCTTGATCAGCAGCCACTGCTCAAAGATCTTGGCGTTCTGCATCACCGCGTCGTTGTAGATCTGGTCGCCGCCGCCAATCATGACGTGGAACGGCTTGGTCTGGTGCGTGTTCAGCACATCGCGCCACAGCGGATCGGGGCCGCTGAGCCCGTTGGTGTCCACGCTGAGGCTGAATCCGTTGCACGTGTGGAACATGATGTGCATCGGCTCGTGCTTCGACGGCACCCAGAATCCCGTCGACGGGCCCCGGTTGATGCGATACGCAATCCGCTGCTGGCTGTCTCGCAGCTCCACTTCGATGTTGAACCGCCAGAACGTCACGCCTCGCTCGGCGTGGAGCCGGAAGCCACGCACGTCTTTGAATTGGCCCGCCTTCTCGCCGTCCACCACCGTGCGCTTGAGCCGCGCAGAGAACAGCCCGGGCGACTCCACAGCCGCTCCGTCGGCGCTGAAACTGTCCACCGGGCTCTTGTTTTTCTCAAAGAGCCCTTCGTCGGTCTCGACGCGCGAGAGGTCCTTGGCCTCGTCGAGGTGCTCAACAGGACGCACATAGAGCGTCTCGCCGTTCCGGCCCAGCTTCGGATGGCCCACAAGAGGGTCGACGTACTCGGCAGGCAGCGGTCCCTGAACTTCTGTCGGTGGCGGCGGCAAGAGCTCTAGCGGCTGCACAAACAGGCGCAGAGTCGGCGCAATTTCGTACGACGAGTCGGTGTCTCGCGTCACGATCATCACACTTCCGCGCCAAAACTCGCGCTCGGCCGCCGAGCTGCTGCTTCCATGCCCATTGGTGTTGCTCCTGGTCAGCGGCCGCTCCTTGCGTGTGCCGCAATATCTCAGCAATGGTCCGCAGACAAGCTGCAACGGCGGTTTGAACCGCGTCGGGCCTGTTTGTTAGCAATTGACAAGCAAAGCCGTGACAACATTTACCGTTGCCAAAGAAGTGGCTACCCATCACTCACCATTTGTGTCGTCGTATTCGCCATCGAACGCTTCTGCCCGCCTCGGGCGCGACGACGTGGACCCCCGACGCTTGGTGCCGTCCTCCCACCAGGTCTTATCCTTGCCTGGCGAGTAGGCCGGCTTGTCGGTCAGGTCCAGCAGGGCGCCCGACAGCGTGCCCACCGTTCCCTTTCTCCATTCTTCCAGGTAGACGGGCGGCATATACGTGCCATGGCCGGGCTGCATCTTCTCCTTTGCATTATAGATCATGTTGGAGATCCGGTGGTGGCGAGCCTCGTCAAAATGGCGGTCGCTGTTGCCATCGTCTTCCGGGTCGTCCAGGAATCGAGCTGTTCTCCTCTTTGGAGCGCCAGAACCAGTAGCCGCAGACGCGGCAGCCACGCCGGCGCCAGCTCCTAGCAACCCTCCACCAACAGCAGCTGCGGCGATCGAGGGGCTTTCTGGAGCGGGCAAGGCTCCGTCGAGATTCCTGGCAGAGGGGGGCTGCCTTTGGCTCGGCGACTTTACGAGCCTCGCCTGTCTTTCCGGAGCAGGCTGGGCTTCGCGTGCTTCCGACATTTGCTGCTGTGGTGGCGGAGCATGTGTATAATTCGCAGCATCGCTGCGTCTCCGGGTCGCCATATTGCCTGCCAGTCCGTTTTCTGCCGCTGCAGCACCGCGTGGTTGGACAACCGGATACCTTCTCTCGGCATCGGCTCTCCGGTTGAACCACGGATCCCCTGGCGGATCTTTTCTGAGTTTCTGGGAGCCGCTCCGCTTCACAGGTGCCGTTGCTGGGGGTGACTGGTCAAGCGGAGCGACCGCGTCTGGAGAGAGCTCCTCTGCACGGGGAAGCCGAACATCGTTTTTAGCGGCGCGTTCGCGGAAACTGAGGTTTCTTTGGGGTATGTTGGAGGCCGGGCCGGCTGATGTTGCTGGAGCAGGGATCCGCGAGTCGGCCGATTGCCGCCGAGCAGGTGGCTGTTGTTCTGGGGCAGAAGACGGGTGCGAGGGCCCGGGTGGATTCTGTGATAGAGGGCCCCTGTGTGCGGAAATCGGCAGGTAGCTCTCCTCGATAGGGCTGGACTCGGGCTGAAGCAGAGGCCGAGGTTCGCCGTCGCTGCCGGTGACGAGGCCGTCGTGGAACCGGACTTGCTGAGCCACCGGCTGCTCCCGCACCTGAGGCCGCGAATACGGCTGTCGGTGGGTGTGGGCTTGGGCTCCTTCAGGGATTCCTCTGGCTTCCCGGCTGCGAGCAAGCTGCTGTTCCGCTGCGGCCACGCGGGCGCGCTTCTCTTCCTTGGTGATGCTGTCGAGCGTCAGCTCAAGCTTTTGCAGCGGGGACCGGACGTCATCCAACATTTTCCGGCGTTCAGGGGGACTTCCGCCCGTTGAGACGCGCCGTGGAGGGCCGCCGTGAGCTGGTGCGGAGTGCGATTCGGAGGTGGCTGCGCTTCGGGGCTTCGGGGTCTTGTGGCTCACAGAGCCGCTGCGCACACGCGTAGCAGCATTGGGCTCGGCGAGAACGCGCGGCCGGTCGTCGCTGGCTGGCGCTGTGCCGGGTGCAGCACCGGCGGCTGTCATATAGTACTCCTCGGGGCTGTCGAGGTCCATTGGGTCGGTGGCCAGCGAGAGGTCTGGTTTCTGCGAAGTTCGGGGCGGTCCGGCATTGATGGGTGGGTAGTTGTAGTAAGGAATGCTGCCTCGCGGGGGTCGGTAGCTTAATGGTGGACCCCGTGGCACATCTGGAGCTGCTGGTGGAGGATCGGCGTCGTCCAAGTCGGCTGGAATGGCTTCTTGGGGTTGATAGTCGTGGTTTTCTTCGTCACCACGGCTGCGGCGACTTTGGCCTCTGCTATCACGGTGCGACTGCTGCTGTTGCTGCTGCTGCCTGTTTTGGTAGGGAAATGAGGGAGGGCGAGGTGCCAGTCCGCTTTCTGGAAATCCGGGGGTCAGAGGCGAGGCAAATGGGCTCATAGTCGACTCGGTCGGGGCCTCGGTATTTGAAGTCTGGACGGATTCGCGGTTTGGTCTTGGCTGCAGCTGGGCCGCCACGTCCAATGACAAGTGGCCATCTGCTGGAGGCGTCGAGCTGGCATCAGCAGACACGCGGCGAGTCTTGTTCTGACTAGCAGCTTTGGGGTCGGGCAATTCGCCCCAGTAAGGCGCGGAGGACGACATGGCAAAGGAGGGCAGATTAGGACCAGAAGTAAGAGGGAACACGACAGAGGCGGGAGCGGCAAGACGGCAAACGGCCTACGATGGTTGTTGGGCTGCTGGGCTGCTGCTGGTCTGCTGCTGGTGTCGGAAGTTATGGAACGCTGTATAGGCTGGTTGAGGCTATATTAAACAGCTCCTAAGGTCGGATCACGCAGAAAGTTGGCTGTCGCAAAGCGATGCGTATGGCCATAGCAGTCCGTGCCGTGCCGATGCATGCGAGAAAGCCAAAAAGCAATGAACAAGAGGTGAAGCGGAAGAAGCAGGAGGAGCAGAAGAATCGGAAAGCATATATGCGAGGTGGGCCAGAGCTAGGAGTGGATGGGCGCAAACAGAGCAATGAGGAATAGCAGGGAAAAAAACCAAACAACTAAAAAGCCCAAAAATGGGGAGGTTGACGATGCCGGGGTGGTTGCGTTCTGGTGCCCCTGCCGTTTTGGGGACCCCTGTCCGTCTACTTTCCTCATGGCTGCCCAGTTGGCGGTACAGAGAGGCGGGAGCTATGTAAGATGCGGTCTGCTCTGGCGGAGCTTGGGGGGGTTGGAGGCTGGGAAAAGGCGGCCCAATATTTGCTCGCTGGGGTGGGACAAGGTGTCGGCACCGGTAGCTCCTTCCAGCAGGGAAAAAAAGTTGGAATACGAAGCGCCAGCACAGAGCCACCGAGCGATAGCGCCGTCCACGTATGCGAATCTGCACAGCGTGGCGCTACGACGGAAGAAGCCCAAGAAGTCTGCAGCAATCTGGTTATCACGGACACTTCACGCTCCAGTACGGAGCACCTCGCCGCGGAACAGTATACGCATATGCAGAGTATGCATGTCTGCATACCCAGATCGCTATTAGGCTGTACTCGCACATGTGTCGTCGTCATCCGCATCTTGCACAATCGCTCTCCGCAAGACGGCCACATTGTATCTCTGGATTCTGCCGTCCAGCATCGAATGCACAGGAAGCAACCGATCCGGGACCAGCCGTGGCTAACAGGAGCGAAGAACGGCGGTCAACGGGCCCAACGACGTCCAGGTGTCTCAGCGGGCAGTCACTAAAATATAGCGCCTTCTAGCCCGGAACTACCGAGAGCTTACATACCCCGTTCGTCGTAGGCGGCAGCTGCAGCATACTGCGTCGTTTTCTCTCTTACACATGGCCGGCCAGTTCGGTGTACTTCCATGCGCGTTTCCTGCTGTTGGCCACCGGACAATCCCATCGGAATTCGCACGAGGCGAGGCCACGAAAAATGAACAGGAGCGGAGGATCAGAGTCGCACAGCAGCCTCTCGGTTGTGCGCCTGGGGCTCGACGTAGTGTTTGTATGCCGCCTTGCGCCAACTCACCGTCTTTTAGGCACTACCAGCTTCCTAGCAGCACATATCCAGTCGTGATGGCGATGCGTGTAAAGAGCAAAGTACGGTGTACCTGCACGCAGCAACCACTCTCTGTGTGCGGAGCACGACGTAAATACGCCGACGCAGCCAGCCAAGACGGCGAACTAGAAGAGAGCAGGGGCCAGCGGAAGCACCTCAAACACATTCATTTGCCCCGATGAAACACAGGTCGATGCCAGTGGTCGCTGCGCGGCGGCGCCTCCAGCCATTGGCTTCTCTACGGTGCTGTTCATCCTCCTGGCGCCCCGTGCTCCGTATGCACACGACGCATGCCATCGTCAATCCGGCTGCTCTTCTGCCCATTGCTATGGGAGCTGTAACAAGCGCCCGGACACCGGAGAAAGCCAAGAGCCGCGGAAAGACGTGTGCCTTGGGGAGCGTGGGAAAGGGTCTTTCGACGGGTTCCGCCCTCTGCAAGGGCGGCGTGACAGCAGCCGCTGTTCTTTCCGAGTGGACAGTCTTTTGCTCGTCGTACATGTACGTCGAATCCGTCAGAGTAGTGCCGTTGGCCCTTTGTTGAGACAGCAGACGTGGGCAAATTGGCATCGTCGGCGCCTGTGTGGGCCCGAGTCTCATGACTAAGCCAAGCTCCCGCCACGGATTTTCTGTCTCTGCCACACACAGGGGGCCTGACACAACGACGACTCCTCCCACTCCTTTCCACAGTCGAGCCGCACTGTGTGCACACTAGCTCTTTCCGCAAGTGCTCCACGCCCAACCCAAACAGTGCGCGCTGCACAAGGCCACCTCTCCACTGCGACGTATGCCGTTCTCGACCGGCACGACGACGAACCAACGTATTACTGAGCCGAAAGCACAGGCATCGACCAAAGCACAACGTAACCGCACAAAGAAGGGGGCTCTCTGCCGCCAAGAAGCACTCCCAAACACCGCACAGCACTCCTCTCCTCCTCGCCTCCCTGCTCCCAGGAACCCATTGACTGCGTTCCGAAGAGGCTTGGACCTATTTCCTGTTTCGCTTCTGGTGTCGACTTTGTCCTTTTCTCTCTTTCCCATCCTTGTCTTCGCCGGTTTCCGCACCGTGGCTTGCCGTGCTTTCTTTTTCCCTTTTCTGTCTCTGCACCCTTTTTCCTGTCACTGCGCATCTTATTTCTTTTTCTCTCTCCCTATTTTTGCCTCGCGCAGCCAAACACCTGCTCATTTCTTTTGGAGCCACAGGGCCGTTGTGCCTGTCCACTTTTCGACGTTTGACTGAAACACAGCGTCACTACTGGCTTTCACGAAGCAGGGCCGCCCTGCGTCCAACCGTTTTTAATCCGGCCAGCATCCGTCTTGCTATCGCCCTCTCTCTCTCTCCTGCTCTCCCTTCGGTCCGTCTTCGTGCAAACGAGCTTTCAACCAACCGACGGTGCTTGTGTGCGTGTGCTCCCGATGCAGTCGCGAATAGCGCTTTGATTCGACCTTTTTTCCTTGTTCTTTTCGTCCGGCGTCCTCTCGCCATATCCTCTTCGGCCGTCCCGTCTCCTCGCACACACGTGCTCGACTCGACATCAACACCGCGGCCACACCTCCGCCATGAAGCCTACGACGGCCCTGCTGGGGCTCCTCGGCCTGGCCGCCACGACGTCGGCGTCTTCGCCGCTTCCACCGGTGCGGCGCGACCACGACGCCAACGACTACTACGTGCTGCACCTGGACCCCGACACGCCGCCAGAACAGGTGGCTCTGCGGCTGGGCATGACCCACGAGGGCCAGCTGGGCGAGCTCAAGGACCACCACGTGTTTGCGGGCAGCAAGGCGGATGGCGATGTGGTGAAGCGCGAGCTGCAGCAAAGAAAGCGGAGGAAGCGGGAGGTGGGCTCTTCGGTGGCAGGACGCAGCCCGCTGGACGGCGTGCGGATGGCGCAGAAGCAGGTGCTGCGGGCGCCGTGGGAGAAGCGCGACATTCCGCCACCTCCGCCGGGCGGCCGTCTCTCGTCCCGGACACAGGCGGCCCAGCGCCAGGCGCTCAAGCCGGACGAGGCGGCGGTGAAGAAGCAGTCGGAGTTGGCGACGGCGCTGAGCATCGGCGACCCCATTTTCCATGAGCAGTGGCACCTGTTCAACACGGTGCAGGTCGGGCACGACGTCAATGTGACGGGGCTGTGGCTGGAGGGCGTCACGGGCAAGAACGCCACGGTGGCCATTGTGGACGACGGGCTGGACATGTACAGCGACGACCTCAAGGACAACTACTACGCGCAGGGGTCGTACGACTTCAACGACCAGACCGAGGAGCCGCGGCCGCGGCTGTCGGACGACCGGCACGGCACCCGCTGTGCGGGCGAGGTGTCGGCGGTGCGCAACAATGTGTGCGGCGTGGGCGTGGCGTACGACTCGCGCATTGCCGGGCTGCGGATTCTGTCCAAGGCGATCACGGACGCCGACGAGGCGCTGGCCCTGAACTACGACTTTGCGCACAACCAGATCTACTCGTGCTCGTGGGGCCCGCCCGACGACGGACGCAGCATGGATGCGCCGGGCATTCTGATCCGGCGCGCGATGCTGAATGCGGTGCAGAACGGGCGCGGCGGCCTGGGGTCGATCTACGTGTTTGCGAGCGGCAACGGCGCCGGCTTTGAGGACAACTGCAACTTTGACGGCTACACCAACAGCATCTACAGCATCACGGTCGGCGCCATTGACCGCAAGGGCGAGCACCCCTACTACTCGGAGAAGTGTTCGGCGAGTCTGGTGGTGACCTACTCAAGCGGAGGCGGGGATGCCATTGTGAGTGTTGTGTTGTTGTCTCTCGTCCTGTTGCCCCCCTTGCCATTTTATCTAACCGCCAGCACACGACGGACGTCGGCCAGAATGCGTGCTACAACGGCCACGGCGGCACATCGGCGGCGGCCCCCCTGGCCGCGGGCATCTTTGCGCTGGCTCTGCAAGTGCGCCCCGACCTGACGTGGCGCGACATGCAGTACCTGGCGATGCTGACGGCGGTGCCGGTCAATCTCGACTCGGACGAGTGGCAAGACACGTTCATTGGGCGCAAGTACAGCCACACGTTTGCGTACGGCAAGGTCGATAGCTACGGCCTCGTCGAAGCCGCCAAGACGTGGAAGAGCGTCAAGCCGCAGGCCTGGTACTACAGCCCCTGGATGCACGTCCACCAGGCGATACCCGAGGGCGACGTGGGCCTGGCCGTCAACGTAGAGATCACGGAGGACATGCTGAAGCAGAACAATTTTGCGCGCATCGAACACGTGACCGTGACCATGAACATTGACCACGCGCGCCGCGGCGACCTCAGCGTCGACCTGATCAGCCCCAACAACATTGTGAGCCACTTGTCGGCCACGCGCAAGCTGGACAACATTGCCGAGGGGTATATTGACTGGACCTTTATGAGCGTCGTGCATTGGTGAGTCGAGCTGTCGATCTCTCTCTCTCTCTCTCTCCCTTCCTCCCCCTCTCTCTAAACTCAGGCTAACTCAACAGGGGCGAATCTGGTGTCGGCAAGTGGACGGTCGTCGTGAAGGACTCCGTCGTCAACGGCAAGAACGGCACCTTTACCGACTTCCACCTCAAGCTCTGGGGCGAGTGCATCGACGCCGCCAAGGCCGCGCTGCTGCCGATGCCGACGGACGACGAGGACAGCGACCATGACATCACCTTGACGACGACGGTCGCGGCGTCCACGACCACGCTGCCGCCGGCGTCCAAGACCGCCAGCTCTTCGACCGCCGACGACGCCGCCACGGTCACCAAGCCCGCCGACCACCCCGATCGGCCCGTCAAGCCGTCGGCGTCCTCGCTGAGCTCGACCGGAACCACGACGGCCAAGCCGACCGGCGGCGAAAAGGCCACCGGCGGCGCGAGCGAGACCGCGTCGGCGACGCCCTCCAACGACAGCGTCTCGTGGCTGCCGCACTTCTTGTCCAACATGTCCACCAAGACCCAGATCTGGATCTACGGCGCGCTCGGCCTCATTGTCGCCTTCTGCCTCGGCCTCGGCGTCTACCTCTACCTGGCCCGCCGCAAGCGTCTGCGCAACAACCCGCGCGAAAACTACGAGTTCGAGCTCCTCGACGAGGAGGAGGCCGAAGCGCTCAACGGCGGGGACAGCGATGGCGAGGGGGGCGATGGCCGGACGGGGGCCCGCGGCGGAATGGGCGGCGGCCTCCACGCGGGCGGCGGCCTCGCCGAAAAGACCGGCCTGGCACGCAACGGCAAGGGCCAGGGCCGGCGGAAGATGCGCGGCGGCGAGCTGTACGACGCGTTTGCAGACGGGTCGTCGGAAGACGAGGACGGCTTTGACCACCACGAGCGGCGCGAGGAGTACGGCAGCGACCACGAGCGAGGCGGGCGGCGGCGCAGCCACGACGAGGACGAGGAGCACCACGTGATTGGAGACTCAGACTCGGACTCGGACGCGCGGTAGTGGTGGACGTGGCGGTGGCGGCGGTGGCGGCGGGAGCTGATGTTTGATTTTGGCTTGGTTATGGCTCCCTGTTTGCGATAGTGTCTGTTGTCTTGCTGCCTTGTCTGCTTTCTCTTATTCACAATGGCGTCGGAATTCTGGTGCGTGCTGCTCTGTATATAATCACGGGTGTATAAAACGGTTCATGTGCTTCAGTCTAATGAGTCCATTGGTAAGTAACGCCTGCCTACGCGTATGACGAACGACGAAAGAAAACGAACGAACAGCTCAACCTCCACCTCACACCGACACCCACTACACCGCCAGCACGCCCTCCTTCTCCATCTCCTTGACATACGTCTCCCACACATCGGCCACCGCGTCGTAATAGGCCATGTGCGCGTCGGCCAGTCCGCCCAGCTGGCGCTTGAACTCGGCCCGCTTGATGCGCTCAAAGTCCGCCACCTCCTTGACCACCTCCTCGTCAAACAGCTCGCTCGTCTTCTTCGCCCGCTCCACCTCCAGCGTCAGCTCCTCCACCCGCAGCTCCAGCTTGCGCTGCCGCTCCCGCCGGCTCTGCTCGTGGTCGACGCCGCGCACGTCCTCGAGCTTGCTGCGCAGGAACCCGCTGGCCCCGGCCAAGGCCCCCACGCCGCCGCTCACCCCGCTGCCCACGTAGGCCGACGCGCTCATGCCCGTGTTGCCCGCAGCGCCTGTGTCGGCTCCGCTGTCGTCGGCTCCGCCACCACCGACGCCCCCTCCGCTGCCGGCGCCGCCAGCACCGCCGCCGCCGCCGCTGGCCGCCTCGCTGCCCCGGCGTCCCCGGATACTCCCCCCGTGATGGTTCCCGTAGTAGTAGCCCCCCGACGACATGGCCATGTGGTCGCGCTCGACCGTGCTCTTGTTGAGGTACTCGGTCAGCTGCTCAAAGTCGAGCTGCTTCTGCTCGCGCGCCTTGAGCAGGCCCTTGACCGATCCGCTGTAGGCCACCATGTCGCGCAGACTGCTGAGGTAGTCCTGGTCGGTGATCTCGCGCAGGCCGCGCAGGCCGGCGGCGGTGTCCTCGACGGACGCCGCAAAGGCCCGCACGGCGCCCTCGACGCCCGGCTCCAGCGTGATGAGCTTCTGGAACTGCTCGCCGAGGTCCTTGAGGTCGGTCTCGAGATCCGCCTCGCGCCGCACCACACGCGCCACCACCTTTTCCACGTGGCCCAGGTCGTCGTCCAGCCGGTCGCTCTTCTCGCGCACCTCGACAAACCGCCGGTCCAGCCGGTGCACCTTGGTGAACACGTTGATGAAGCTGTCGGCAAACGCATCGAACACGCTGCTGCTGTTGCCGCCGGGGCCGCCGTTCCCTCCGGATCCGCCGTTGCCGTTCCCTCCGCCTTGTCCTGCATATCCGGCCCCCCCGCTGAGCCCGTCGCCGTACACCGAGTCCGTCGACGACGTCCGCAGCGAGTGGCTGTGCATCGTCGCATTCCACTCGCCTGACTCGAGGAAACTGTGCAGCAGCGGCGCGCGCCGCAGCACCGGATGCAGCGACAGCCGCACCAGGAAGCGCTGCAGCGAGAACGCGCGCCGCCGCGTAAAGTCGGGCCCGAACCGGTCGCCCGTCACGCGCACCATGCGCTGCCGATCCGGCACCGGCGGCACTGCACACGCCGGGAAGTCGCGGCACAGCGAGTTGTACAGGTACAGGAAGTCGGTGAACCGCCGCCGCACCGACACCGTGGATTTCTGGAACGTCGGAAACGTCGACTATAGGTCAGCGGGACGCACAAATACGCCACAGACTCGGACACCCAGACACTCACATTCGTCGTAATCAGATACGACGTAAACGGGTTGCTGCCGCCCTCGTTCTCCGTCAGCGGCGACGACACGCTGCACTCGAGCAGCTCGCCCCCCGGAAAGCTGCTGCTCGCCGCGCCGCGTCCGCCGTATCCCCCGTATCCGTCGCTGTCGCCGCCGCCGCTGCTGCGCTTGCGCTGCTTCTGCTTCTGCTGGCTTCCGGGCGTCGGCGGCAGCGGCTGATCACCGCGGCCGTAGTCTTCTGAGCTCATCCTGGCGTGTCCGGTGCTTTTGTTCTGGTCTATAGTCTGGTTCTGGCCTGGGCTCTGGTTCGGGTTCGCGCTGGGGTTGTAGGCGCTATCGTCTGCGCGCTGGTCGCTGTACCACGAAATGTTGGAAAAGTTGTCCTGGTCAATCACAGCCATGCTGGCCGTGCCGGAAGAAAAGACGAGGCCGACGTGAGAAGCACCTTTGGCTGCTGCCTCGTGTTTGAGACCGAGGTCCGATGGTCGCTGGCCTGTTGTTGGGCAAGTGCGTCCTGTGTTGCCTAGCAGCTACGGGCAGAGAGAGGGGAGGAGCGGGGAAGAGTAAAATCGTAGGCTTTTGCGGCCCCAGAGCCAGGTCGTGGACGACGATGTGTGTATGGTGCGGGAGACGTGGAGTGAATGAAGCAAAAGGCGGCAACAGCCTGGGTCGGAAACGGAGGCAGCTACGGTGGGCAGTGGGCCACTTACGGAGGCTGACGTATGAGAATGGGGGGGCGGTGGTAGTGGCTGGAAACGGCTAGTGCATGCTGAGTCACGTTGTCGTCCTGGACGAGTACTCCGTACTTTGTACATACTTGCGACGTACAGCAGTTAACTACGTTGTGCTCCGTACCTGCAACTGCCTTCACTATCTGCCTTGCCGTCACAAGCCATCCTTACTCAACTACTTCACGACTGGACCAACTCCATTATGACTGTGATTTTTCTATAACCCGTGACCCGTCTTGCTTCCGTCAAGCCCAGTGTGCTATCTCCCATGTATCTTCCGGGTCTTCTTCCCTTCTTTTGGTGTATGGTGGTGTTGTACATATATCCTAAAGCGGCCCCGGATCCCTCTCCCGTGTCAAAACAATGCAATATCTAACATATGGAATGCGCCATGGCGTGGTGTATGTGCGTGTGAGCCAAAGAAAAAAAACATAAAAAAATGAGTGTCAGCGACGAGTAGTGCATCGCCCTTTGATTCGCCTCTTTCGCCTATTTCGCCTCTTTCGCCTCCTTCGTCTCCTTCGTCCCCTGAGCCTCCGGAGCCTGCGCCTCCTTAGCCTCGGCCTGGTCCTGCTCTGCATCCACGGCCTCGCTGGCCTGGGCCGCGTCGGCCAGCTTCTGCTGCGCCGCCGCCTCGGCCGCCGCCGCCAGCCGCTCCTCTTTCTCGTCAATGTCGTCCACGTCGCGCGGCGTCGCGAAGCCCGTCTGCTGATTCTCTTGGTTCTGCTCCGCCTCGTCCTCGATCAGGTCCTCCTGCTCCTTGAGCACCTCGAGCCGCTGCTTGTTCGTCGCCGCACCCTCCGCATTGTGCACCTCCAGCTCGATCTCGTGGAACAGCTCCTCGGGGATCGACGACAGCACGCCCGTCAGCGCCTCGATCTGCGTCTGCACCGCGCCGCCATCCCCGGACACCGTTGACGTCTGCCCGTACATGTACGCGTTGCTCAGCACCAGCAGCGTCGACGGCACGCCCTCCTTGAGGCGCAGGTCCAGCCACGTCTGCAGGTCCTCGCGCAGCCGCGCCGGCGACACGCCGTACGACTTGATGCCGCGGCTAGCACAGGCCGTCTGCAGCTCGGCCACCGTCAGGCTCTCCACGCCCTCGTAGCTGATGGCGCGGTCGTCGCGCTTGATCTGGCGCATGCGGTGCCGGATCTGGTACCGCAGCATCATGTCCGTGCCAAACGTGTTGAGGTTGAGGTACCGGCACATCGACACCAGCTGCGGCCGCGACAGGTTGTCCAGCGTTACGTCGTCCTTGAAGATCTTGCACACCTTGATCACGTCCTGCGCCGTCGGCTTCTCGCCCGTCGCCCGCACCTTGCGGAAGAAGTTGGTGAACTCCTCGCGGTGCGTCGTCCCGGGCTGGATCGGCAGGCCCGTTTCCTTGAGCGTCTGCCGCAAAAACACGCTGACCTCACCGCGCGTCGCCCGCAGGAACGACGCCTTCTTCTCCCGCGACGTCGCGCCCTCGTACGTGCTCGGCAGCATGTTCGGGAATACCTTGAGCGCCACCGGCAGCAGCAGCTCCGCAAACGGCACAATCACAAACACCGAGAACGGCACCAGCCGCCCCAGGTCCTGCACCGTCCGCGTCAGCTGCCGGTTCTCCCGCCGCGTCAGCTCGTAGCCTGCCGCCATCTTCAGCACCAGTCGCGTGCTAATCTTGGCTTCCGTCGCCAGCAGCTTCGTCCCGTCCCAGTAGTGCTGCACCTCCTTCTTGATCTTTTGCGACAGCGTCAGCTTCTTCTCGTCCTTCTTGCCGTCCTTCTTCTCCAGCGCCGTGGCGGACCCGGCTGTCGCTGTGCCTGTTGTGGCTGGCTGGCCCGAGGCGTCCGTGCCGGCTGTTCCGGCGTCCACATTCGTCGCACCGCCGGCCGCGGCCTGCTTGGCTGCGGCGTCTACCTGTGCGGGCGTCTTGGCTGCCGTCTTGGCGCCCGTCGAGCTGGCTGAGGCCGCAGTCCCAGACGCCGATGTCCGGCCGCTCTTGGGCAGAGGGATCTTAGCCTTTTCTGCGTCGAAGCCCGGTGGCGGACCGCCGGGAGGACCGCCAGCGGATGTGTGAGTCTCGGTGGAAAAACCGCGCATCGGCACCAGCAGTGCATATGCGATGCTGCCGTGGTTGGTGTTGCGTGCAGTGAGATACCGTGCGTTCTGTAGCAGATGCATCGATGTGGTGCGCATGGCGGTCCGAGGGAGGGCTCCGTTCCGACCTAAACAGCAAGGGAGGCATTAGCGATGAAGCCACAACAAAGCAACAAAAACAACCAAGCCAATGCAAATAAACAAAAAACAATCAAATACAACGTACCTCTGCCCAGCAGAGGGTTTTGGACGGTCGCCCGACGGGCCGCTTGGATGGATGCGCTCATGGTGGTGTTGGCGCAAAAACGGCCGAAAAAGGGATTATGGTGGTAGAGGGAAATATTGCTACAGTAGTAGAAACAACCGAAAACGGTACCTGCGGAGAACTCTGGACACAGTATACACGGTAAAAAAACAAAAGACACGAAACAGAAAATAAAAGAGATGAAAGAACAGTACAGTGCCAAAAGAAAACCGAGTGTGGTTTTCTATGGGCTTCTAGATGAGGAAAAAATCAATAGAGAGCGTGATGGATGCAAGTAATGAGAAAGGAGGGGGATGCCAATCGTCTTATGCAGAGAGCGAGTAGTACCGGAGGAAAACGTTGCAAGGAAGAAGGCCAGATCCGTCCGTCGGGTGCGATGGGGCGGTTGCTGAGTGGGCAATGTTATGCAGGCGAGCCACGTGTCTAGTCACGTGCAGTAGATCGGCATACCGGTTGCAGGAGCGGGCCCAACGAAAAAGGCAGAACGAATCCGGAGAGCGGAGATTGACGCGGAGTCATCCTCGAGTGCACCTGTCGACCCAGAGGGCCTAAAAAGTGCGGCAGGCGCGAATTGCTGGGCCCTAACTAGGCCAGCCAAAGCAGGCTGACGCAACGATCGGGATAGTGCCACACACCTTTTCTTCAGCGGTGCTCGGTGTTTAGGCACCTGTATCGGCTCGGACGCTTCGGGAGGTATATCTGCCAGGAGAGCACGAGTACGCAGCAAAATACCGGTATTTCGCCGCGTCTTACCTTGAAAGTGAGCAGTGGAGTGCGCGCATACTAGAAGCTCGCAGAAGGCCGCGAGTCAGACGGCTGGCGCTATGAAATCCCAACAAATTGACGATGCGGTGTTTTATGGGTCGGAGCCCGCGAAGCTGTCTTTTTGCTGTGCCAGAGTGCTGTTGTGTGCACACATGTATGTACGAGTAGGCAACGGTCACAGTCTACGAGCATGTGACAGATTTGGCAGAATGTCGTGCTTCGAGCGGCTCACGACTCTCAAATGCGTCCCCAAATCCCCAACGGGCCCCAACGTAGTTAGTAGTCTCACATGGCATTGTGCGCCGGCCGTCCGAGGCCCTGGCGCATTCCCCTCCCCTCTCACGCCAGCCGCGCAGGTTCGGGCATATGGCACATGGACGGCTGCTTCGCTGACGGCTTTGCGCGCATTTTTGTGCTTGTTCGTCTCTAGTCACTTGTCGTTTTGCTGTGTCGCGCGCGCAGTGTAATTTCCTCGCGCGCGACTTTTGGTCTTTTGGTCGTTTCTTCCCCACACTTTGTTGCCTGATTTACCACTTAGCTGCCACGGATTGCACGCCGGGCTCGTTCTTTCCTTTCTTCCCTTCTACGGCTATACCGCAGTGTTTCCCTCTCTTCTCCTCTTGCCGTCTCCTCTTCTGTCTCCTCTGCTCTCTCCGCCTATTCTCCCTCTCATATCTCTCACCCCCCGCCTCTCCCCCCCTCACGGCCAACAAATCATAAACCATAGGATGCGCCTCCGAAAGGCCGCCCGCGTCATTCTCGTTGGTGCACCAGGCGTGGGCAAAGGAACGCAATGCGAGCGCCTCTTAAAGCGGTTTCCCCAGCTGGCTCACTTGAGCTCCGGTGACCTTCTCCGCCACAATGTCAAGTCCCAGACGCCATTAGGTGAGGACCCAGCTCTCAGAGCTCCCGCCCGGACCACATGCTGATCCTTTTCCCCCGCAGGCATCAGAGTCGAAAGCACCATCAAGGCCGGCGGCCTCGTCCCCGACGACCTCATCCTTCGCCTCATCCGTAACGAGCTGAAGACGCGCGGCTGGTTGGTGAACACGAGCGGGCGCCCCGATATCCTGACGCTTTCCGCGACGGGCGTCGCAGACGGCGGTGCAGCAGCAGCGGCCGCGTCCAGCGCCGAGTCCGAGGCCGGGGTCGCCACGTTTCTGTCGCAAACCCCCGAGGGCGCCGGAAGCGCCGATGCGAACACCGAGCTGTCCGACGACCCTCAGGCGTCCTTTCTGCTGGACGGGTTCCCGCGGACGGCTACGCAGGCCGAGCAGCTCGACACGATCGTGCCGATCAACCTGGTGGTGTCGGTCAAGACGCCGTTCGAGGTGATTCTGCGGCGCATTTCAGGCCGCTGGGTGCACGAGCCATCAGGCCGGGTGTACAACGAGACGTTCAATGCACCGCGGGTGGCTGGGTGCGACGACATTACCGGCGAGCCGCTGGTGCGGCGGCCGGACGACAACGAGGAGGTGTACCGGGAGCGGTTCCGCAAGTTTCTCGAGACGAGCACGCCGCTGCTGGAGCACTATGCGGCCAAGGGCGTGCTGTGGGAAGTAGAGGGCATGAGCAGCGACGAGATCACACCGAAGCTGTTTGAAGAGTTCCAGCGGAGGTTTGGGGCATAGCCGGAAGCTATTGTCTCCCATTTTGTTTCGCATGCATCGCAGCTCGGTTACGACGTCACGACGTCCCTCTTGGATATATTGTACTTTGTATTGTTTGGCGTTTTCGGGGTTGCCAGCTCGGACCAGATAGCCTCTACGACGAGGATGGCTCCTAGAGCAGAATGATTACTGGGTTCTTTAATTGTGTACTCGTACTTTTTGGGTCTCTATTCCCATGCAAGTACGATTTTCGGCCTTGGCTTCATTGCACGCTGATTCTGCTGACAATTCACGGTTGGGCCTGGCCTCGCCTTATGCCCGCGCCATTAGTAACCGTATTTAGTGGACACGAGACACAATAGCAGGAAAAGTCCGGCTAGGCCGCTCCATTGTGCTGGCATCAGCAGCCCGCGCTTGCTGGCATCAGCAAGGTTAAACGCAAAAGCCGGACTTACCTCTACGTCCAGGGCCTTGTATGCGATCTCCGGATTTGCTGTCTGCCGCTAGGCTTAGGCGCACCTCATGATTGGCTCCTGATAAAAGAGAAACTAATGCAGGGCGTCTTGCTAGACCCGACATGAGCTTTGAACCCAGAGGCTCATACGTCACTAATACGAGAGCTCCAACGCGGATAGCGGCCAAGCTTTGATGCTGTTGCCTGTAGCTGGCCTTTGTCTGTTTCTAAGAAGGCCAAAAGACGAAAGTGTCGACCATGTATAAAGAGAGGCGAGAACCCTGTGGCTTTCCCAACTCTCTCATCACACAGTATCACACATAAATTGTTTCCAGATCTTTCAGTATTCAGAATTCTCATAACTGTCAGACCATCTACCTGCAACTCTCGACATGTCTCGCTACGCTGAAGTTCACAAGCCGGAGAACCGCCGCGGCCCAGGTGATGCCCGGCCGACCGGCTTGGACATTATCCGCGACGAGAAGCGCGAGGGCGCCTTTGCCGGCAAGGTTGTCGTCATCACTGGCTGCTCAGCCGGCATTGGCCCAGCCACGGCCGAAGCCATGGCCGCTACAGGAGCTACCATCTACTGCACGGCACGGGACCTCAACAAAGCCAAGGGGGTTCTCGGCTCGCTGCTCGACACCGGCCGCGTGCACCTGCTGCTGATGGACCAGACGAACCTGGCCAGCGTCAAGGCGTGTGCCGACGAAATCCGCCGCCGTGAGCCCAAGGGCATCAGCATCCTCATCAACAATGCCGGTGTGATGATGCTGCCGACGCGCGAATTGACGCAGGACGGCTTCGAAATGCAGATCGGCACCAACCACTTTTCGCACTTTTACCTGTTTATGCTGCTCAAGGACCTGCTGGCCGCCGGCTCTACGCCCGACTTTGCCAGCCGCGTGGTGAACGTGTCCAGCAGCGGCCACCGCTACGGCCCGCTCTTCCTGGACGACCTCAACCTCGAAAAGCCGGGTGCCTACACGCCGGCCGGGGGCTACGGAGCCTCCAAGACGGCCAACATCTACATGGCCAACGAAATCGAGCGCCGGTTCGGTAAGGACACAGCCCACGGAGCCATCCACGGGTATAGCCTGATGCCCGGTGGCATTGTCTCGGGTCTCCAGAAATACATCCAGGACCAGATGGAGATGGTCAAGACCTCGCCGGTGTTGTCCAAATTGATGAAGAGCACGCAGCAGGGCTGCTCGACAACGGTGTTTGCAGCAGTGGCGCGCGAGCTCGAAGGCCGCGGCGGTGTCTACCTGGAGGACTGTTCGATTGTTGGACCCGTGGAACCGGTGCCGAAAGACGTCGACCCGGTGGTCGCCTCAGTGGCTCCCGGATATGCGCCGTGGGCCTTCGACCCGGAGAAGGAGACGGCGCTGTGGACAGCCAGCCTCAAGGCGGTCGGGCTGAGCGATGAGGCTTGAGGTCGGACGTAGTTACATATATAGCAAGGTGGTAGTCAGCGGCAAAACTAAAGCTAAATTATAGCGGCTGACAGGTTTTGTGCTGGCTTGAAGTCCTCTTTTCGTTCTCGAAGGAAGAAGCTTGTTTCCTCAGGGATGTGCGTTCGATGGATGGACGAATTAGATACGAGAAAATACAAACCAATATATCAGGAAACTAGCATACTCGTGAAATAATGGTAAAAAAGGACGGCCTAAGAGAAACATGTCATGATGTGGTCGTGGGCGGGATTTGGCTTGTAAAGCGCTTTGCGTGGCCGTGGTGAAGCGTCGGATTCCGCAGATCTCCGGCCTGCATTATCAACATCTTACATACTGCGGAAGGGCGTAAGCAGCACACCATCACGGAGGATATCAGGACAACGCTAGAGAAGACAACCGTAATAGACAAGACACAAGGACCGACGAACACAGCAGAACAAAGAACAAACGAACAAAAGAGCAAACACAAGAGACACGCCCACGCCAGCCATAAATCATGGCCTCCTACACCCGCGTCGAGCTGCTCACGCTCGCCGGCCCCGAGTTCCGCCGGGTGTCCTCAGCGCCGACCCGGCCGGCCACCACCGCCGACATCCCCATCATCGACCTCGAGGGCCTGTGGTTCTACCACGCGCCGGTCGATACAGCAGACAAGGAGGCTGTGGCCAAATCCGCATCGGCCAAGGCTCGCATCGCCGTCGCCATCCGAGCCGCCGCCGAGACCGCCGGCTTCTTCTACATTGCCAACCACGGCATCCCCGAGACCGTCGTCGACGGAGCGCGCGAGCACTGCCGCCGGTTCTTTGAGCTGCCGCTGGAGGAGAAGATGCGCGTGCACAACCGGCTGCGGCAGCGCGGCAACGGGTACTCGCCGGTGTACAGCGGGCAGATCAATCGATCCGAGACAAAGGGTAGGCGGCGTCCATTTGTTTTGGTGTTTTGGTGTCAATCTCTGTTCATTTGCTTTTGTTTTTGCCGTTCGTCTCCGTTCGTTTGCTTTTGCTTTGTTACCCGTTTGCCCGCCTCTGTTTGTTTGGCTTTTGTATCTTCGTCTCTGTTTATTTGCCTTTTGTTTGTTCCACGAGATACTCACCCCTCGCCCCAGACGCAAAGGAAGGCTTCCAGTTCCGGTACCAACCACAATACGACCCCTTGCACGCCGGCACCGCCGCCGACGCCTTTCCCGAGGCCCTCGTCCAGGGCGACGAGTGGGTATGGGAGCAGACTGCGTACCTGCCGGGCTTCAAGGAGGCCACGCTCGCCTGGTGGCAGGGCTGTCTCGTGCTGGCGCGCGGCCTCGTGAAGCTGTTTGCCCTGTCTCTCTCGCTGCCGGAGACGTACTTTGACCAAGTGACGACGCACCCCGGCTCAGATGGCCTCTTTATCTGCTACCCGGGAGGAGACAACCACGCTCCCAGAGAAGACGGCCGCGACATTGACGTCGGCATCGGCTCCCACACCGACATGCAGTGCTTCACGCTGCTGTGGCAGGACGAGAGCGGCGGGCTCGAAGTGCTCCTGCGCCAAAAGGACGTGCCCGCCGACGAAAACGGCGAGCTGGCCTACGAATGGGTCGGCGCCACGCCGCAGCCGGGCACCATCGTCGTCAACATTGCCGATTTCCTACAGCGGTTGTCCAACGACCGCTTCCGGTCGACGGTGCACCGCGTCTACAACCGGCAGACGGCCGTGCGGTACTCGATGCCCTTCTTCTTCGGCTTCAACTACGACGCCGAGTGCGCTGTAGTGCCGACCTGTGTCAACACGGAGAAGCCAGCACGCTACGCGCCTATTTCGTGTGGAAAGGTACGCCGTTCTCGGTCTGGGTCCTCCATGTTCGTCCTCCTGCTGACAGATAGTGGCGCGACGAGCGCATGGCACTGGCTACGGCCCGGTCTCAGGGCGACAAGGCCAAGAAGCCAGGCGAGCCGGTGTTTGTCTGAGGCAGCTTTGGTGTTGAGGCTTGGCGTTCTGCGTTCTGACAGCCACCCGGCTGGCTGCACTGGCGGACTATCACGAGGACCGTGGAAAGAGATCACGCTGCCATGCGCCATGCAACCAATCAATACAAAGAAAGGCACTATTTTGACCAGCATCCGTCCAGAACATCCCGCGTGAACTTCGTAGAGTAGGATCTTACAAGAACTACAGCCGGTCACAAGAACATTTTCTTTGTTTAGCACGCGACATCTCCGTAGCTGCGCTACCAATGAGGGGACCAGATCCTTCCAGCCACACCAAATCTAGAGTTTGAGAGGGGAAGCGGACGTTGGCAGATGCAAGATGGAAGAATCAGGGTCGGGTCAGGGGACACTCATCCCTACCGTCTGCCGTTCATCAAGCCTCTCTTCTCTTTGGCTGCCCCCCCGCTTCCCCGCAGACAGCGCTGTGCAGACTCTCGGTAACAGTTACGAGCACTCCGTACAGCACTCCGTCGCTAACAACCATTATTTGGCACTAGCCGCACGCTTCCAGCATAGGCCCGCTGGACCGCCGCGAGTTGGTGCCCCAACAGGCGCTGGCGGCTCACCACGGCTCACCACCACCGCACTAGTGGGTCTCGTGCCCTGTAACTGAAAACTGCCCCTGGGAAAGCCATGGGTGGGGGAAGGAAAGAGGGGCTCGATTTGTATTCCGTAAGATACATGCGCCTGCTACATACGGCCTACTCGTGCATGTATTACGGGAAGCGTAAGACAATGTATCTGGCAGTTGGGCACACCCTTTGTCACCTCTTTGTCCTCCATAGTCGCCGTCGTATTGGCGAATGGCTGCCCAGAAGGCTGACTGACTTGCGCAGCTCGTCAACACACACCCGATTTTTTCGGCCGTGCTGCTCCTGCTCGTCTCACCAGACAGACAAGGAGAGAGACATTCACTCGTCTTTTCCCGACGCAGCCATTGTGTCATTTGGTCCTGTTTTTGTTTGTTTTTTTTGCTTTTTCTTTCGCCCTGTTTTTGGTCTTGATTTGTCTTCGCGTTTCGTCTTTTCTGGTTCCGCTTTCTGGTTCCGTTTTCTCCGCTTGCTTCTTTTCTTTCCTTATTTTCCTTCAGCCCCGAGCCCTCGCTCATGCCGGCCATCTTCCGCCCTGTCTTTGCCTAAACCATTCCGGGTTTTCTCGCGCCGTGCCTTGCGCTGTGCCGGTATTTGCTGTCTTTGTTTGCCTTCAGGCTTGGCGAGCCCTTCTAGCAGCGCAACACCGAAGTACGCAAGCTAGAAGACTGAACTAACTCCCTCGTCTTCGCTTCGCTTCTCCGCTCTTGGCCTCTCGTTTCGTCGCTGTCAAGACTGTCGCTTGCCAGACTCAACTTTCGTGTCCGGGAAGAACGTGCCAGACCTTCATGCTTCGATAGCCTCTTTCTTGCGATCCAAGCCGCTGAACTAGGGGGACTCGACAAAAGTCCACCGCTTCACCTGCTCGACACATTGTCGCTACGCTACAATGATTACAAGGTGGACAAAGGCTGCTTGTGTCGCCCTGGCGGCTAGTTCGGTGGTCTCCGGAGTCGCAGCTGGCGACACAGCTGCAGACGACAGCGTCAACCCGTTTCTACCGCGAAAAGTCGTCGACAACAGGCGAAGTGCTGCCCACAGCGGCTCACCTCTTTATGCGACAACTCGTGCTGCAACAGACCCCGTCGACCTGCAGCTTCTAGACGAGCTACTCCGTGCGCTGCGCGTCCTCCAGGACACCTACTTCCAGCCATGGCTCGGAACCTGGCCCAAAGCCATCGATTGGACCGCTGCTGTCATGGGCACCCATGTGGCTGGCGCATTGAGTTCTTTGTCAAGAGCTCTCTATGTCGACGAGGACTTGAAAGCGAGAGAGAACATCATCACCACCTACTTCTCCCAGCTCCTGAGCTACTACTTTGGCCAGGACGCCTTTGCGATCCGCAACGAAGCCTTCGACGACATGCTGTGGGTGGTTCTCGGCTGGCTGGAGCTGATTGAATTTGTCGACTTCCACACTACCATTTACAGCCCCTACACCAGCAAGGCTACTGCGGCACCGGCTGCCTCGCCCGTCGCACCAGAGCAGGACATATCGGAGATTCTCCACAACCAAACGTGGTACGGCAATCTGTGGGTGCCAGCCTTTTCCCACCGTGCACGCATCTTCTGGGACCTAGCTTCCCACGGCTGGAACACCACATTGTGTGGCGGCGGCATGGTGTGGAATCCGCGGTTAGAGCCCTACAAGAATGCCATCACCAACGAGCTGTACATTGCAGCGTCTGCCTCGATGTACCTCTACTTCCCCGGCGACCCCAATACATCGCCCTTTGCCAATGCGCTTGATCCCAGAGTCGAAGACCCCGACACGAATGCTCCGGATTTCGTACAGCCACACAAAAAGAAGCACCTGCAAGCCGCTCTCGCCGGCTACCACTGGCTGACGGGCTCGGGCATGACCAATGCACAGGGCCTTTACACCGACGGCTTCCACGTCACCGGCTGGAGCAATACCAGCAACCCCAACACCAAGTGCGACGCTCGCAACGACATGGTCTACACCTACAACCAGGGCGTCCTCCTGACCGGCCAGATCAACCTGTGGAAGGTCACGGGCGACGACACCTTTCTCTTCGACGGCCACACGCTCATCCAGTCCGTCATCAACGCCACCGGTTACGATCTGCGCCGCGACGCGCCCGTCGACGATGTTGCCAAGCTCAAACCTGGCCAGCTGCCGCCGTGGCATGGCCTTGGCCGTGCTGGTGTCCTGGAGGAAGTCTGTGATGTGGCTGGCACATGTTCTCAGGACAGCCAGACGTTCAAGGGCATCTTCTTCCATCACTTGGCCGCCTTTTGTGCGCCCCTCGACATTGTCCTGGCTGGCACTGGCGCTGACCCTGGCGCTGGCGCTAGCACTGGCACCGACTCTGGCAAACGCAATACCACTTCCACACAGGCTCCCGATTTCCACCGCGAGGCCTGTGCTGCTTACCTCAACTGGATCCGCCATAACACTATTGCTGCGCTGGCGACGCGCGACGAGGACGGCAAGTTTGGCATGTGGTGGACCGCCGGCCTTCTCCAGATCACCACGGCCTCTGTGCAAACGGCACCACCCAATCCACCGCCCGGGCCCAACAGCGTTGACTACCGCACGTTTGGCGTCCCCCGGGACAACGTCTGGATGCCTCTGCCCGCGCACGCCAATCCGTCACCGCCAGCACGGGCCGATTTCGGCGACCGCGACCAGGTGCCTCTGGCAAGCGGACCCACGAAGCACGCGAAGGCCAGACAAGGAGAGGAAGCGCACCAGAACACGCCTCGCACAGAAGTAGGTGGTCCCACGGACCCAAATACACGAGGCCGGGGCCGCACAGTAGAGACGCAAGGCGGTGGATTAGCGGTACTCCGGGCGTTGTGGGAAATATCCAACCATACGAAGAAATGACTGCGGACATGACTGTTTTGGTCTTTTTTGTGTGTTTTTTTTTGTTTTTTTGTTTTCCAGGCTTTGTTTCTGTACATTTGGCGAGGCCTTGATGTTCATATGGCATGTAGAATTAGCGTCTGCGAGTTGCTTGAATTCATGTACATTGTACTCCGTACTCGTACTGCTCTTGCACTCTTACGCTAGCCCAGAATGTGGCTGATGCGCGCCAGCCACAGAAGGAGGCGGATCCATATTACGATGAAGCGATTGGCTCAGCACCCAGTGACCCCACTTTTCACTTGCCCTCCCACAAACTTTGGTTTTTTGTGTGTGTGAATTTTCCAAAATCTTTTTTTTCCCTCTCCACCCTCCCCTTGGCTCGGGCCCGCAAAAATTCAAGCTCCGCCCCAAACCACACCAAAAATTCACACAACACTTGTGAGCCCCAAAGAAAAAATTCACAGGCCATTAGATCCTCGTGTGAACATCACCTCGAATCCCACCACCTCTCTCTCGCCCCGAAACCAACTCTTCACCATCGCCCAACAACACCATCCTTCAAAATGGCTACCGAGTTGACCGTCCAGTCCGAGCGTGCTTTCCAGAAGCAGCCGCACATCTTCCTGAACTCCAAGGTCAAGGTCAAGACCGCGCGTCCGGGCAAGAACGGCCGGAGATGGGTACGTTTTACTGGCAGTTCTTTGCATCTCCGCAGCACCCGGGGCCGTATCGCACGCGAAAACGTGGACAGAACGGTCCGGGGGGCATGGCGCAGGAATGAAGAGGGAATCCGAAGAATCGAATGAACGAGGGCAGTTTGGACTGACGGATGTGAATGTGTAGTACAAGAACGTCGGTCTGGGCTTCCGGACGCCCAAGACTGCCATTGAGGGCAGCTACATCGGTGAGTTTGGATTTGCTACATCGAAGCGCGACAGGGAACATGGAGCATGGCATTCATACGACGGAACTCGACCTGGCTGGCTGGACGATGGAAAGGCTGGATCTGATCTGGATACCCAAACACGACACGATGCATCAACACGGCATCGCTCGACGACAAGCGCACGCGATGAACGAAGCGCCCTGATGGTCGACGGCGCCTGCGAACTATACGGCTCGACGGTCCCGCTCGGGCTTCGTCTGGCATCGTGAATGTGAAGAGGGGCAACACGCTTGAGAGGCAATGCGCCTACAAGACTTTCCGCGTCTAGAGCCATCTATTATCATTCCAGAACCCAACCAGCCACGACTCCGATCGCCGAACGAAATGCTGAAATGCTTCCCTGGAGGCCGCGCTGGCGTTTTGTGTGTTTGCTAGAATGACTGCTAACCAGCGTTTTCCCCTGCTCTAGACAAGAAGTGCCCCTTCACTGGCCTCGTCTCGATCCGCGGCCGTATCCTGACCGGCACCGTTGTGTCCACCAAGATGCACCGCACTCTCATCATCCGGAGAGAGTACCTTCACTACATCCCCAAGTACTCTCGTTACGAGAAGCGCCACACCAACCTGGCTGCTCACTGCTCCCCGGCTTTCCGTGTTGAGGAGGGTGACCAGGTCACTGTTGGCCAGTGCCGGCCCCTGAGCAAGACTGTAAGTTGGCTCCTGCCGTCTGCGGTATCTTGTACTTGCTTTGCATTCGATCACCCATCCTAACAACCCTAGGTCCGCTTCAACGTCCTGCGCGTGCTGCCCCGGACTGGCAAGGCTGTCAAGAAGTTCAGCAAGTTCTAATCGGCGAAAATCAAAACGAATCAAAATGGGATACTCGCGGGGGGGGGGCCTGTTACATGGACATAAACCATTTCTTTTTTTTTGCAAGAAAGGGAAAATGAAATAAAAATATTAAAACTCAGACAAGAAGGCGCCATTTTTTTTCGTCTTCACTACCACACTTGCCCTGCCCGCCTGTGGTTTCGGAAAGAAATAGGGTAGAAGGATGAGGCGGGAGCACGGCATCCTTTTCTGTTTCGAGACGGACGGGCCATTCACAGATTCCATTCCTCCCTTGTTTTTGTTGCTGTAACGGTAACCCCATTTTCTTGGTGTTCTTATTTGTTTTTTATTTTTGTTCTCTCTATTCTTGTTTGTTTTCGCAACGGAGAGGGGCAGGAGGATATACAAAACATCACTCCCTGCAGCTGTTACTACTACCTTGATTCTTTTTACACTGAAAGGGACCAAAAGGAGGAGCGAAGAGCAAAGAAGGAGACACGGGAAAGGAGAAAGAGGGGGCAGAGACAGACAACGAGGTAGCACCTCTGTCTGTTTCTCGGTTGTTATAAACCAGGCGAATCATCACTGGCGGCCCATAGGGGAATATCTAAAATATATGAAAAAGCATAAAAAGCCTGGTGGTGCCATCTCATTGTTGCATATGGTCTCGCCTGTGACAATTCTGAATTTCTTTGTAACCAGCGTGTTCCTCTCGGGACACACTACCGCCTAAGTCAAATTCTTCAATGCTGGCCCCGGTGCTCTGCTGTGCCGGCTCTGGTCGCCAGTGGCCAATACGTGACGCTTCCAGCCGATGCGCCAACCACGATAGCTCCGTCCTGAGTTCGTGTGTCGCTGCCTAAGGATCCATCTCTAGCCTCGAGAATTCGTACCCTCTACCCCGTCAAGTACACAATGCACGAGAGAAGTATTTTATCCGTGCAGTGTTTTCATTGGCTTAATAAATAACTGTTGTTATGTTACAGCGTTTCTGAACTGTGTTGAAATGGCATCTTCGCCTTTTATATTTACGTATACTTCAGCCAAGTCCCTGCTTACGCAACAAAACAAGTGCCTCCGTGTAGACACCGGCGTATATAAGGCTACGCCGTCACAACAATTAGAGACTGAGACGTCTGTGCCCCCACTTGAAATATACCTAAACCGTAGACTGGCGGATTCAAGGCAAAAATGAAAGCGATGGGCAAAGACTGGTTGGTGCAAGACAGCATCGACGGCAAAGGCCACCACTACAAAATGCCGACAACCTACACTCGAAGGCCACGGAACACCACTTGGGCCACCCACTAGGTAATCACAAGGGAAGACGTCTCGAACAAAGCAGTCACGCAGGACTGGAAGGCGAGATGGTAGGCAGCGACCAACAGAACTATAAAGGTTTCCGCGGACCGAGCTGCATTCGACGACAAAGTCCGACGACAAAGTCCTCACAAAACACTAGGGCTTACACAAGTACTCTCAATTCACTAATCACCTAGATGAGGAACAAGAAGATTAGGCTTTGAGCATTTTTGTTTAGTCAAATAGTACCAGAGGTGGCAACGCCATTGTGCCGGTGCGGGCAAGCCAGAAAACTCCAGATCATCTATTCCGGGAGTGCCTTAACTAAGCGGCGGCAGACGGACCTTACAAGCCCGGATCGCCCTTCGACGTATCATCACAAAGGACCTCATCTGCTAACGGACAACGAAGACACGACGCTACACTTAGCCCGTTAACTTCAATAGTCGGGACGGTTCACACAATTTCGGTTGGTGAGAGGGACATCTAGAGCCATGAAGGAGGAAGACAAGGGGGAAAGGGAAAAGCAGGGGACAGGAAAAGCGGATGCGGCCCGAAGGAGGTGCTGAAGCACGCCGGCGTATGAAAAGAAGATAGAAAACACAACCTTATATTACTTGAGGAAATTTAAACTAAGTTTATAAAGAGATTTTGATTTTATTAATGTGATAGCTCACACGGTAAAGGCTTAATAAAGCGAAAATTATTCAAATAACAACACTTACGAAGAAGGTCGAGATATTACGTTTATTCGGACACGTGGAAAGGTTTTCTGGCGTACGTATGGACCAGCGCGAACGGACCAATGAGTATTTAACTACTCGGTTTCAAAGTGTACTTTTTTGCTTCGTCTTGTATCTCCTCCTTGATTTCTTCCATAAACCAATATTATTATCAGCTCACAGACAGCCCAACGAATCAAACGAACGTGGATGACTCCGAAATCCACATAGTGTGCATACGCCATGCAGAAGCAAATTCCAATATATTGAAGTACGGTGCACAGCCATGTAGACCTACCAAGCATTTTCATTAAACGAAAGTGGAACAATGCGTAACATGCATAAGTATTCTGAGCTGTCGTATAAGACTGCAGCTGACGCCAATCTCCATGAAGTTGCGGAATGGGAAGAATTGTTTGCTGATTTCTAGCCAGCTCAACGGCGGGCATGCATTTGACCTAATTATCGAAATAGTCCAGAGCTCAGCGAGTAGCACTGGACAACTTGCAGTCCTGGCTGAGTGCCAGACGTCTTCAGCACATATCCACGTACTACTTGGTAGATAGACGTGTTTGTATTCACGTATTTATGTATTCGCTCTGAGAATGGGATTATTCTAGGCCTCCTCCAGACTGGCCAGCGCGCGCTCAGCGGCGGCAACAGCCACGCGCATAGCCTCACGCTCCTCCTCGACGAACGCGCCGTCGAGCATGGCATCGACCTCCTCGAGCGACTTGCCCTTGGTCTCGGGCACGAGCAGATAGGCCCACACGCTGGCCAGGCCACAGAAGAAAGCAAAGAAGACATAGGTACCGAACCGCATCTTCTCGATCATGGGAGGCGTCGATACGCCGATAATAAAGTTGGACAGCCAGTTGACGCACATGGCCAGGGCCATACCCTTGGAGCGGACCGAGCTGGGGAAGATCTCGGCGGGCAGACTCCAGCCCAGCGGCGAGTAGGAGACGCCGTAGGTCATGATGAAGCAGAAGGCCATGGCCACACAGGCCCAGCCGGCGGCGCGGTGCTCCGGCCAGCTGTCCTCGTAGATGCCCGAGAGCACAGCGATAATCGTATAGGCCGCACACGAGCTGACGCCACCAAAAATGGCCAGCGGGCGGCGGCCGACATTGTCGATGACCACAAAGCAGATGGCGACGGCGACGAGCTGCAGGCAGTTGAAGATGCCCGACATGATCAGCGACATGGAGTCGGACTGGCCCAGCGACCGGAAGAGCGTGGGCGCGTAGTAGATGAAGGCGTTGATGCCCGAGAACTGTTGGAAGAAACAGGCGCCGGCGCCCACCGCCGTCCGCCGGATCATCTTGCGCTGGAACAGGTCTGCCCATGCCATCCCTTCCAGCCGCAGGCCCGTGACGCCGGGGTGCTTCAGCTTCAGCGCTGTCTGGTCAAACTCCACCTCGGCCACAATGCCCTTGAACTCTGTCCGCACGCGCTCGTCCGTTGTCGGCAGCGCCCGCAGCCGCGCCAGGCTGGACAGGGACTCTTGGTGACGGCCCACGAGCACGAGCCAGCGCGGCGAGTAGGGAAACACGTGGATCACGGCCCCGAGAATCGTAGCGGAGACCATCTGCAAGCCCAGCGGCAGCCGGAACGAAATCTCTCCCGACATCTCCTTTGTTGCGTACGTGATCCAGAAAGAGATGACGACGCCCGACACGATGCAGATCGATTCGAGTACCAGCAGCGAGCCGCGCAGATTCGGTGGGGATATCTCAGAGATATAGAGGGGGGCGCCCTGGAAAGTTAGACATAAAAAAAATAAACAATAAACCTAAACAATAAACCTAAACAATTAACTTAAACAATAAACTTAAACAATAAACTTACGAATGCTAGAGTACCAACACCGATGCCACCAATGGCCCGTCCGGCCACAAGAGCACCGTAGCTCTTGGCCGTTGTCTGGATAATGGCGCCGACGTCAAAGATGACGACGACGAGTGTGAGTGCCCATTTGCGTGAGATCTTGTCCGCCAGGTAGGGGAAGAATATGCAGCCAACAAAGGCGCCGAGCACCAGCATAGCCGTCATCAGACTAGAGCCAAAGGCTGACTCGGCCCGCGGGAAAGTTGCGTGGAACTGGTCCATAACGTTGATGATGGAGATGACACCCTGGTCGTAGCCAAACGAGAAGCCGCCCAGCGAGGCTAGAAAGGCAGCACCAAACACATATGGCGAGCCGATGATACCGCGGAGGCCGTCGGGGCCATAAGCTAGGTTTCCGGCAAAAACATTTTCCGCGTCATCTTTCGGGGCCCCCGAGAACAAGGCTCTGCTCTCCTTGTGTTCATACAGGGTACCTTTGTTCTCCTGCCCCGTAGGAGTGCTCTTAATATCGGGAGAGGACATTGCGAGGGTACGAGGAGTATGGAGAGATAAAAAGAATCTCCGAAAAGGCAAAAATATAGAGCCCTTCTATTCGAGCCTATATAGCTCAAGATGGAGAGATCCAGATGCCAAGCCTTTTTTTCCCCCGAAACCGAAAAAAAAATATAAAAAAATTGTATAAGGCTATGCTGATGCTGGGGGAAGACGGGAAAATGGGACTGGGGAATGTTTGGAGAGGCAATGACTACTACTTATACTTGTGTCAACAGGTCTGTTCACCCAAGATTACATCCCCACGGGGAAACGACGGTGACGGTTGGAACGGGTAGAAGGAAACGGCAGATACTCGTCTGAATACAGTAGACAGGAGGCAGACAACAAAACGAAAAATACCCACACCTGGACCCATGTGTTGCTACCTACTGGGGCACTTGGTGGCTGGAATCCATGTTCCGAAGGTCCACCAAAACGTCAACTAGGCAGGGGGAATGCCTTTGACGGCCAGAGAGGAAGAATCAGCAGGATGGCCAGTTGATTGCTCACCGTATCCCCCCTGGCCACCCCGGTTCTGCTGTGGCAGTCCTGGCACTACCGTCAGGAAACAGGACATCCGGAAACCAGGAAACCGAGAACGCCATGGCGGCCAATAGCAAAATCGAAACACCCCTAATCAACAAATGGAACAAAGGCAGTCAGAGCGGGGACCCTAGCCTCATTCCCCCACAAACCTAGTAAGATGCTCTCAAGTCCCCGCGGGGAGTGACAGGAGCTTTGCGGGGTAACCGGGGTGGGCGGCATTTTACAGGGAGTATGGATGGTCCTATTCCCCCAACACCACATTGCATATATGTAGAACGCCTTCTGGAATCGTGTTTCCGGGACACAGCATTCGTTGCCGACTTTCCTGGACCACTCATCGCTTCTACCGCCTCTGCCTGGTAGAGAAACGTGGTGAGCCGCGCGGCTTTCGTTTCCGTCTTGTCTTGCCTGCGTCCCGGGCCCTGTGCACCTCCGCCTCGCCTTTATCGCCTATTTTCACGTGGTTTCGCGCGTCATTGGCGCCGTAGACTGGCGACCAGTGCCATGGACCAGCCGGCGTCCAAACACGACGCCAAGCGCAAGTATGTGACGACGGCCTGCGTGCCTTGTCGTGAGAGCAAGGTGAAAGTAGGTCTCAGCCGTGTTGTTTGGCATCGTGTCATGCCTGCTGACAGAACAGTGCAACGGCGCAACGCCCGTCTGCTCCAGCTGCATGGGCAAAGGCAAAGAGTGCCGATACCAGGCGGCGAAAGACAAGCGCAAGTCCGTATCGGTTCAAGCACCTCTTCCCCACAGCGCCTCGCTCGCCTCGCTAACCTGCGCATCTGCAGACTCTCGCTTGGCGTCGCCATCTCGCTGCTCTCCAACCGTGTTCACCAGCTGTCACTCTTCCTCGAAGAGCATGGCTTCGAGGTCCCGCCCATGGCCCCTGACGAGGACCGCACGCTCGCAGATATTCTGCACACGCTCGGCCTGCCGCACGTGCAGACGCGATCACAGGCGGACGGCACCGAAGGCGACGCCGGCGCCGTCCGTGGCCCGCCTACGCCGCAGGCGATCGAAGCCCGTCGACGGCCGGAGACGCCCCAAAGCCCGAGATCGGCACAGCAGCAACGACCGCCGCAGGCCGACAGTCTGCCCGGCATCCTGCAGACGCCCGCCAGCTGGGACTGGAGCATGGCCAGCACCGAGGCTGTGGCGTCGCTGTCGTCTCCGGCCGGCGTGTACGGCCCCCCGGCGGCCGTCGCCGGGTTCTCCGACAACGGGAGGGGCGCAGCGGCCGAGGCCGCGTCGGCCGTGTCGGCCGCGTCCCGCTGTCCGTCCACGGCGGTGGACGACAGGGTCAGCTCGAGCGCGAGCGTGGACGAGCTGGTCGACCAGCTGTCGGACCGCGTGGGCACGCTGCACATCCGACCCGGCGGCCACATCCGCTTCTACGGCTCGACGTCCAACCTCAACCTGCTGGAGACGCCGGCCGCCGACGCCAACATGAACGTCCACCGCACGATCCGCAACGACGGCGCCGAGCACCTGCACCGCCTGGGCATCAGCAAGGACGTTCCACCCGACATCGAAGACCACCTGATGGCGCTCTACTTTACGTGGCAGGATCCGTCCTTTCACGTCGTCGACCGTGCCATGTTTGAGGCGGCCAAGACGGTCTGGTGCCTCAAGATGGAGGACACGGCGTACTACTCCGAGGCCCTGCGCAACGCGATGTAAGAGAGCGGCGTGGAAGCAAACAAAAAACCAAAGATGGACAGCTGACCTTTAGATGCGCCCTGGGAGCCGCGTTTGACGCCCGCCACCACCCTGCCTTTGTCACCTTCCCGCGCTCGCTGGCCGACTTCTTTGCCGACCGTGCCAAGGCCCTGCTGGAGATCGAGCTGGACTCGCCGTGCGTCGCCACCATCCAAGCCCTGGTCCTGCTGAGCGCCCACGACATTGGCTGCGGCCGCGACGCCCGCGGGTGGCTGTTTAGCGGTATGTGGCCCACGTCTGGTGTCCTGTGTCCTGTCCCGCCGTGCGCCGATGCTGACCACGCAGGCATGGCCATGCGGCTGTCCTTCAACCTGGCGCTGCACCAAGACCTGACGCCGTACATGGCCAAGGGCGTCGTGACCGAGGCGGAGGCCGCGCTGCGCCAAACCGTGTTCTGGGCGGCCTTTGTCGTCGACCAGTACGTCGCCGTTCGTGTGCCGCCGCTCTTCGTTCGTGCCTGCTAACCCGCGCCAGTTTCTGGAGCTTCTACCTCGGCCAGCCGTTCCGCATGTCCATGAAGGGCGTCAGCCTGAACAAGTCGAGGCTTCGGAGCAGCGGGCCGCGGTCTGGGCAGTGGACGCCCTACGCGAAGCCTGGTGCCGCCGCAGCGGCAGCCATGGCCTTCACGCCCGTCGCAGACTGCGTCGAGGAGGTGTGCCGGTACCAGGTGCTCCTGTTCGAGGCCATGGCGCCGCTGAGCGACACGCTGTACGGCTGTGCGATCACGTCCAAGACCGAGCTGCAGGAGCTGAATGCGCGGACGGTCGCGAAGCTCCTGGACTGGAAGGAGAACCTGCCGGACGAGTTGTGTTTGCGCTTGGACGACCAGGAAACCACGTACCTGCCGCATATTATTCTCTTGCAGTGCGTCTCTCTCTCTCGTATCTGTTTCTCGTCTCTCCCCCCCCCCCCCCCC